>SSHR01003197.1:0-16842 GCA_006518225.1 Fusarium neocosmosporiellum | reverse complement strand
AAGGGTGGGTCGCCACGTTATTGCGGGGAAGAGCCTCCCAAGTTCACTAGCCTATATAAGTTAGCTGTGATGGAGAATAGCCCCTTCGCAGGGGTGCCAGGACCCACTGGCTTGGATGGATTTGTTGAGTCGATACGGTATCAGAACAGGACCGACGACCAGGGTAGACCGTCGCAGTCCTCAACACCTGTCGGTCCTCTAGCAAAAGACAGTATATAGAACAAGGCATTCCTTAGATAGAACTCCTACACCTCTTCAGCTTTCAATACAACTTTGTTACGCATGCCTTCCTTGCCCATCGCCAGGCGTGACAACCTCCATTGCACAGTCTTACACATTGGCGATACCCTGCAAATATAAACCAGCACGCTATTTATCCCTTTGGAAACCCTCACCGTCCACCGTCGGGAGTCAGACGCCATCGGGAGTCTAGTATGAAAGTCACTTTCAGCTATGGCAGATCGAGGGGGCAAGGGTGCGGGGCGGGGTTTTGATGGCCCTACTTTCTTCCGGTTGCCCCGTCTGGCTCGTACCCAGAGTCTCACTTATTTGAACGAGTACTCCCCACATTCCTCGCGGCGGCGAAAATCATGTTTTCCTGCGGCACATGCGGCCGAGCGTATGCAAGACGAACCTCCTTGGCCCGCCATTCCCATAATCATCTCAAAACCAAGCAACACATTTGCATGCACTGCAATGTCGTTTTCTATCGACGAGATCTTTGGGCAAGACATCTGAGGTCTCATGAACGACTCTCCCCATCGATCGATACAGACCGCGACCCGCGAGAGGTTAGAAAGCGCTGCCATACCGCTTGCCTGCAATGCCGCGCGCAGAAGGTCAAATGCAGTGGCAACATACCATGCGACAACTGCTCCAAACTCAATAAACCCTGCCGCCTGGCCAACTCCACGAGCCGCATCAGTCATTTGGCGGAGCTGGCAGATCAATCCGATAGCATGTCAAACACCATGCCGCTGGAGGATCAGGGATGCGAACCTCAACCTGAGCAAGGCTTGCCTTCTCCACAACGTAGTGAACACCACTCCAACGACACTGTTCATGATCTTGGTTCCTTGTCAGATACCTCTCCTGCACAGCAATCTATTCATGACGCCTTTCCAACGTTTCATAGAGCGGATTTGACGATGTCCGGGGCGAATCCGCCGGACCTTCTTGGGGGCGGCCCGCAGACGGGCGCAAGTCCAAACGGTGCTACTATGGTACTGGATCCCTCCATGTTTGACTCACTCTCCTGGCAGTGGCATCACGAGATATCATATCTCCTAGGGCCAGAACCTTTGGATCTCGTTGATCAGGCTTCGACGACATTGCAGCAGCACCAATCTGATGGACCACAACACGTGCAATCCATAGCAAACGTCAATGAGACGGTGCAGCCGCCGTCGTCCGTCTCTCAGACTTTGGGGAACTACGAACAGACATCGTCAACATTTACTGGCAAATCAAACTGTGAGACCAGTATTGAACAAACCCAGGTTCTTGACGAAATCATGGCCTTTGCGTTATCCATGAGAAGCGACACGAGCACCAGCCATGAAAACTCTCCGTTCTGGGATGCCTTTTCCTGGAAGGTTGCGAAAGCCTTCAATATAGGCCAAAGGCCAGAAAGCGAGGGCACGCCGCTCTTGGAGCATTTCGTGCACTTGTTTTTCAGACACTTTGAACCACTGTGGCCAATGTTTTCTTCACAAAGCCTCGTCATAAACCGCCTTCATCCTTTACTCTATTTGGTTCTGACCTCAATTGGCGCCATGTATGGCGACAACAAATCGAGTTCTTTCGGGACAAAAATGCATGCCCGAGTCCAGGCATGTCTCGTCGAGCCTCTAGAGCTGAGAGACCCAGGCTATGATTCTCCCTGGCTCGCTCAAACTCGCTGTCACTCACGGGTGGCGGCACTGTATTTCGGTCAATCAAGAGCAATTTCCCATGCACATCATCTAGGCACCCTGCTTGTGGCACAGGCAAGACGCATGGAGCTCTTCTCCGCCGCATATTCGAAGACCAGCATGGAAAAATTCCGCAACCTGAACGGCTCTCTGACAGATCAAGAGCGACTGACGATCTGGCTGCAACTTGAAAGCAGACGCAGATTAGCTTTTGGGATCTATCGCTCTGAAGCTTACACCAGCCTTCTGCTGCAGTCGAAACCGCTGTTTTACCTCGGCGAGATCGACTTGGCCTTCCCGTCGTGTGATGCTGTGTGGAACGGCGAAAAAATGCCTCCCTCAGTCTGCATACAGCTGATTGAGAATGACCGGACACCTGGGCGGGATCTTTACGCTTCAGAAATTTATCACATCGCACTTGACGGTGAGGAAATCTTACCACCAATGGATCCCCTTGGTTACGAACTGCTAGCACTTGGGCTGCTATGGCCCACCTGGGAATATTCTCGAAATCCAGCACTGCTGTCAAGACTTTGCGGCGAAGTATTGTCCGTGCCGGACGAGCTGAGCGATGTGGGATTTTCCGAATCGTCAGCCAATCTTTCAGTTTCTCCTCAATCTACGCACTCTGATGCCACCCGTCGCCCGTGGGAGCTCCACGACTATGATCATCTTGACAGAACCTCGAGGAAGATGCTCGACTTGCGCTCTGGGTATAGGCGGTTGCTCTTGGCTTTGCGCAAATGGGAGCAATCACTTCCAATGGTCAAGTCATTCGCTCGTTCACAACGAGACCGCACTTTATTAATGAGCGCACTCATCGTCTACCACCTTGTTCATCTGCGTCTTTCTGCGCCTGTCGCGGATCTGCATGAGCTACAGTACGCACTGACTGATGGACGGTCGCCTGACACGAGCTCCATGGGATCCATTGTCCGATGGCTTCACTCCCCGCGCTCTCGATTCGCTGCTGAACGAGCGGTGTCCATATGGTCCCTCATTGCTGGCGAGTGTGCAAAGACGGAAAAGGAGCGCGCTCGTTTCAACCTAGTCGCTTTTGCTGGGTTGCATGATGCAGCTGTGTTGCTGTGGGCGTATGCTAGCACCGTGTCAGGCAATGGCGTGAGTAGCGCTGACGAGACTCCACTGGTGCTCCGCAACAGAGATTTCAAGCCTGCCTGTATTGTTAACCGGAATAACACTGCGGAAATTCTCGATATATTCGGAAGTCTCTTGGACGTTCTTAGTCCGGGAAAATCGTCTTCCTTCGCCCAGGTTACGAAAGGCCTCATGAACAAACCATTTCCGCACGAGATTAGCACAGTAACTCGGTAATGGAAAGAAGGAATATCTAATGATGCGCTTAATACACAGAACCCATGTAAATCTGAAGCGATATTGAATCCTCCATTCTCTGCTCTTTGTTAACACCTGTGAGAAACGTGGCTCCGACGAACAGAGTTGGTGACAAAGCTAACGGTCCATCAATAAATAGTGTGGGGGTGGAGGCTCTGCAGGGTAATGGGTAAGATCATATGTCCCTACGTGATCAGCTCGCTCAGGATGGCGTTTATGAACAGATGAATTGGGTTTCAGACAGAGGCAATTGCAGATACACATACAGATGGCACGGACAGACCAGACTGGACAACAGGCAACGAGGAACGGGATTGCTGATTTTCATAAGGACTTGTCTATCTCTGTATGCCTCGATAGACCTTTGCTAATTCCAATAACTTATGATACCTCGCTCTCCCCACCTGCTCTCTGGGAGAGTCTGTCCATTCTTGGATATGCTTGGTACAATGTCCCATATGCGAAATTCTCCTTTCTGGGGCGGGTGGCCTGTCATCGCAGTCACTCTGACGTCGGCCTCCACAACGTATGCGGCTACCAGTTTGCAAAAATTCTCACCAGGTACCCAGCTATGAGAGTATGCTCGATCATCCGATCGAATCGATGGAAAAAAGACCCAGTCCTATTCGCCTGTCAAAGTCCTGGGTGCCTGGTTGAGGCTGATCGATGGTCGCAACCTCAGAAGGAGTCCATCTTCTGGGTGAATGGTTTTGAACCAAGGCTTGCTCGATACCCGAGTCGACGTTGCCACGGCTGTCACCGCCAATATTGGCTGGAAGACGAGCACTCTGCCCAACGCGTTGTGAGTGGTGTACTTGCTCTGATAGCTCAACTTGATCTTCGGCAGGTTCACTTTGGTCATTGTCGTATTGGGGATGGTCGATGTCGTCTAGTCTGGGAGAGAGCTCGACTTCCTCTCCTTGTGGTTCAAGGTAAGTATCGATAGTCGATGCCATAGAAGTTAATGCAGCAGTGAGATTCAGGATGCGTGATTTTGCTGCCGCCAAAGCCTCGCGAAGTCTTTGCACCTCCTGTTGCGCACATCTTAACCGTTCGCCTTCACTTTGTGAAATTTCTGCGACTCTTTTCTCGAGCTCTTTCACATAAAGTGCCTGGCGTTCTCGAAAAGCCTTTTGAGATGCGCGATTTCGGGCGCGCCTAAATTGGTGTCACTGAATGCTAACCAAGATCACTTGAGGAAGGGTTGCTATCCTGGGACGAACGTACCGTTTGGCAAGCGCCGAAGGAGTCGGTTCACGGCGCTGTCTGTCGGCGCTTCCTGTGCGGGACATGTTACATAAACCTCGATGACTGTACTCACGGTTGTCAAGTAACCACGTTATGTGACAGCGATCATGGACAGATCTCCCCAGCCGCATTACCGAGGCTATCAAAACTTTAGTCTGTGTGCGGGGGGCATTGATCCCGGAATATCCGTCTTAGTCATAGCCGATCCGAGTCAATGACATAATCGCAGCCATTCCAAGCTACATAGTTTGTCCAGCTACTATTAGAAGTAGGAACGCCTGACTTCACTTGAGCATTTTGAAGCTTCTCCCTGTATCGCTTGCATAGCTTCTCAATCCCCTCCAAACATGGATCAGTCTTTTGCCCAGCGGGCGATAGCCATCACTGTGAGTGTTTCTACTTAGTTTCTCCCCTTTCTTGATGTGCTTGCCATTAATATGGATGCTTGGGACTATAGGGCGGCGCTTCAGGAATTGGTCTTGCAATTGTGAGAGCCCTTGCGTCTCGAGGAGCCCAAGTTTATATCGCCGATATCAGTCCAAGTCCGCCCCAAGACCTTGCTACTCTCGATAATGTTCATTTCACTGGAAACTGCGACATCACCTCCCGTGCTGCGTGTAAAAGTTTCATTGACGCAATTCCCGGAAGGCTAGATGGTCTTGTTAATTGTGCGGGAATTTGCCCTGCAGAGGATAAAATCGTCTCAGACGAGCTATTTGCGAAGATCATGGCAGTTAATGTCACTGGTTCGTGGAATATGGGAACCGAGGCCATTCGAAGAATGGCTGGTCAAGAGTCTAGCACTTCTGAAGGACTTGTTCCAGGGTCCAAAAGAACTCTACCCGCGGGAGTCATTGTCAACATAACCAGTGGTGCGGCAATGCGCGGTATTGCCAACCTTGCAGCATATTGTACGTCCAAGCATGCGGTACTGGGAATGACACGGGCCTGGGCCAAAGACTGGCCGAGTCTTCGCATCAATTCTGTCGCTCCAGGTATGAAGTTTTCCAACCCCACAGCTGGTCGACAGACCATGATATTAACGAACCCTTGCAGGAACTACGGATACACCCCTTGCTCGAGGCGACGCGAGTACCAGCGGCAGCAAGGAAGATATAGAAAAGCGAGTTGCGCAGTTTACTTCTCGAATCCCTCTAGGCAGAGTGGCGTACGATACTGATATTGCTGACGCTGTCTTGTACATGCTATCAGACGCAGCAAGCTACATCACCGGTCAAGTACTCCCTGTGAATGGCGGTTCCGATTAAGGCAAACTCCAACATCACTAGGGTCCATATATCTAGAGTCAAGGTGTTTGCACAGTCAAAGGCGCGCTTGTTGGCGTAGTCCTAGGTCAATTTACAAATTGAAAGCCCCAATTGAAGGCCCTAATTGAAATTTGTCACATCCAAGGAAGGAATGCAGAGCCAAGCTGATAGGGCAACAAGGAAAACGACAAATCTAATTGGAATGAACCCCTGGCAACAAGCAACAGCGGTCTATGAAAGATGCCTATATTAACTACAGGTAGATAGAAGTCAAGGAGCTTCTTCACATCCAAATCACCAACCGCTGCGATAAGATTGAAAGCCCCAATTGAAACTTGAATTTCGACAGGCTTCCATGCTACATTGCATATTTTAATTCAATATAGATGCAAGCATTCCGATATCCTTAACAATCAGTATAATGAGAAATTTTCATGGACTTCTTCCGGGTATGCTTTTGGCCCTTTTACTGCATTTGCCTGTTCGGGTAGCAGACATGACTCGAGTTGGGTGTTGTTGTGTCGCGCAGGGATGCTGAGTGCACTTGACAAAAGGTAGTTCTTGTTGTAGTGATTGTAATTATTCTTGGTTAAGTTTTTATGATCTCAATGAGAGGCCCTTTGGGGCCTTATATCTTTGAATGATCCCATCTAGGACTTTGAACCTTAATTGTAGGACTTCAAACTTTAATCTTGATCCTGAAGCTTAGGGGGAACTCTCAGTTCTTCCAACAGTTGGTGATATAGTCTGACATTCTATTCTTCAAAATAGCATTTACGAGACCTGAAAATTCATTTGTAGTACGTCCAGGCTGCTTTTACCTTCTCAACAATAGCCCTCCCGCATTGCCTTCAGTACCCAAGTAGTATGCCAAGTCACTCCCATCAAATTCCTTAGTGCTGAAACCATTGCCGAGGAAGGCAAAGGGGTTGTCAGCTCGATATTGGATACGGTAGTCCTCATACCGCGGCGTTTCCAACAGACCAAGGAAGACTAGCCGCGATCCAGGGAAGATACTCAACTTTCCATCCAGCCGTCCTTGCTTGAACCAGCTTCGGCATTCTCCCGACCAAGCCGTACGCTTTAAGAAGAGATCGGCGTGTTCGGCGAAAGATTCGCAGACGTCTAACTTTGGCCTAAGTGATTTGATGTTTTCGATCTGCATCTTCTTCGCAGCGGTCAGGATGTACTTGGTGACATGCTCAATGAGGGGAATGAATGAGCCATGGCCCAGAGGCCCGTATGGCCCAACACCCATCCAATAGTTTGGAACTATCAAGTTAAACGCATTAGAGACTGCGATGACAATGTGACTATCAAGCATACTTACTCTCGGGCATGGCGACTGATAGGTAGGAGAGCGGGCGATCTCTCAGTATATCTTGGACGTTCTTCCCATTTGCAATGATGGGGATTCGGGGAACCCAGGTTGTATCAAACCTGTACGATGTTAGAGCCAAGTCTCACCTCCAAAATGCAGACTTACCCTGTTGCACAGATAATAACGTCGACTTCAACTTCAGCTCCGTCTTCATTCATTACTCCCTTTGAAGTGATCTTCTTGATGCCCTGTGTGAAGGTAGTTACATTTGGGCGGGTAAGGGCCTCTAGGAACCCATTCCCTGGCTGCGTGCAGAGGTCAAAATTTGAAACATTCCAGGTAGAAAGACATTCAACTTACCGTTGGCCTTCTGCAACCGACATTGAATGTTGTAGGTATCAATTTCTCTGCCAGGTCTCTCCGGCCGTTCAGCCTCTTGGTCATCTGGTCGGTGGCAAACTACAATGAACCGGTCAGCGAAGTTCCGAGCGTCTTGCCATAGAGAGAGTTCAAAATCCTACCTCTTTCGCCTGTGTTGATTCTGGAGTACCATTGAGAATGAATTTGAACCTTTGATTGAGTTCGCTCTCAATGTCTTTACAATACCGAAGGTACAAAGCCGGATCTTGCGCAAAAGTTCGCTTCTGAACTGAACTGTCTGCCCAAGGAATCAGCTTCAGTTCTAAAAGCTTCAAAGAGGAAAGCCCACATTCAAAGTTTGCTCCATTTGGCCCTGCATGATTCTGGGCAAATCCTGCAGTAATCCACGTAGGTGACCTGATCCAAGTATATAGACGGTCCACATACGATGAGACTTCTGCAGTTACCTGGATACCACTGCTCCCCATGCCAATGACTGCCACGCGCTTGCCCTTTAGATCCACACTGGTATCGAAACGGGCGGTGTGGCATATCGTGCTTTTGAAGTCCTGCAGTCCGCTGATGTCGGGCCATTTCCAATTGCTAGATAACAATTAATGCCATGGGCCAAAATTGCCTTCGCGCAGTACCTACTTCAAAACTCCGCTGCCGTTCACCAGAATCTCGGCAGAGTCAACGAAGACCTCTCCACTGAGAAGATTCTTCACCGACACGTTCCAGACTCCATTGGTATCGTCCCAAGACGCGTGAGTAACTTCATGGTTGAGCTTCATATTTTTTTCCAGGTCGTACTGATCAACGACATCCCGTAGATACTGCCAGATCTCTTTGGCATAAGAGTAAAAGTGTGTCCAGTTGGGATTTCTAGCCCAAGTGAACTGAATTGATTTAGCATGAGCACGCCAGAAATTCTCGCATTGCAGCCTACCTGATAATTGACGGAGGGAATATCGCAAGCGCATCCTGGGTATCTTATGCCTACAATCAGCACTGGAACTGAAGTCGCACACCGAAGTCTCAATCACGTACCTATTTTCTAGCCAAGTGCCTCCAATGTCACTGTTCTTGTCGTAACACACCAACGTCGCATTGTTGAGCAACTCTGGAAGAAATTTTGCTAGACATATTCCGGATATGCCAGCACCAATGTGAATAACTCGAATGGGCCTCTCATGACCAAATGGTTCCTCTTGTATCTTGTAACCTCGTTCGTTCTGCCTTGGCCATCCGCATTTATCGGCAAGCTGTTCCCAAGTATCGAATCCGAACGAGGAAGAAAACCGAGCAGTCGGTTGATCCGGACCAATCGATCCCATGGCGACTCAGAAATGGAATTCGCTTGCAACTGGTTCACGATATTATGAGGGCCTGGTCAAACTGAGGGTATATATTGACATTAAACCAATTGAGCACGCCCGCTGCCCACCTCGGGCCTTCGTCTGAGTTTGCGTTCGGATACACTCAGAGCTGAGTTGTAGTAAGTGGGGCCCTGAGAAACTTACGTGTGCGCAGTTCCCCACACCGTCCGGCAACGGTGGCGTTTAACATGCGCGGCTTCGGATAAACTTCCCCAGGAAGCTACTCTGGCGCCATACCACTTTATCCGTCTTCCATTCGGTAGATGCGGCACGCCTGTGCCGATGATGCTGCGCTCCGATGCACTTATACGAATACGTCATATATCTCGGCTAGCTATCAGGACGAAAAGAACACGATTCCGGTCAAAGTTCACCCGACTCTTCATCAACCTGCAACTTATCAGTCAATTGCCATTCAGAACAATGACACCTGAGCCATATATCATGAAAGGGTATTGGCAGACCTCTCCCTAGCTGTGAAATACGAAACTGATGGTCGACATAGAGTTGCCTTGATCACGGGATCGGCATCTGGCATTGGCCGGGCCGTTGCGCACGTTTTTGTAGAGGAAGGCTGTACTCGCTTGATCCTAGCTGACCTCGATGAAGGTGGTTTGCGTGCTGTTGCGGACGAATTGAAGGCGCTCAACCCCGAGGTCCGGATTTGTACTTGCCTATGTGACGTGTCCTCCGAGACTGATGTCCAGAAAATGATCGATGATGGTGTCAAGGCCTTTGGAGCCATCCATTATGCTGTGAACAATGCAGGCGTAGCAAGCCAACCCAGGGTGAAGACCCATGAACTCGAAGCTGAAGCCTGGGATCGGGTGCAGAACATCAATGGGCGTGGCACCTGGCTGTGCCAGCGCGCCGAGATCAGGCAAATGCTGAGTCAGGAACCAAGTTTGTCAATGAGGTAGATGCAAGTTCAACGGCTGAAAATTGATCGCTCCGCTGACGCAAGGGTAGAACTGGCGCACCCGCGCAACGAGGAGCAATCGTCAACCTGTCGTCCATTTTTGCATTCGCAACACAGGCTACAAACGGTGCAGTGAGTCATGCTGATGCGGTCTTGTTTCAAGTGTTGACACGAAGTGCAAGTATTCCGCAGCAAAGGCCTCCGTCAACGGCATGACCAAAACCGATGCAATCACCTATGCCAAAGATGGCATTCGGGTCAACTCAGTCTGTCCAGGATCAACGCTGACGCCGCGTGAGTCTGTCTGTCAAGAGTAGCTTCCTGCTTCAGCTAATCCTCCCACCTGGCTCAAGTCCTAGAAGTCGGATTAAGGTCTGGCACCTACTCGCCAAACATTGTGAAAGCGATTCCAATGGATCGACTGGGCAGGCCAGAAGAGATTGCGCAGGGCATTGTGTTCCTCGCTAGCGAAAGAGCAAGTTTCATCACGGGAGAATCGCTCGTCATTGACGGCGGGTCGCTATCTTACTACCATTTTTAGATAATTTGGCTGTTGCTCTTCAGACAGGCGAGGTCGACCCTAAACTACAAAGAATACCCGTCTCGCCGTTGTATATGAACATCGGTTCGTGTCCCGATTTAGTACAGAATGAACACAATGGTCGAAGGTAGAGAGGCCGATGTCCACTAGAAGCAGTTAAATATATTCATCAAGAAACGCGAGTGAGGAAACACATGCTTGGTTTCAAACAATGTTATGCTTTGCCAGCCCTGAAGTCATCGCAGCCCGCTGGGTAGCCGGATTGAATTTGAATCAGAAGCACTCTAAATTCCAGCTTAGCGCCGTTTCGTCATTGCCATGGCCGAACTGAGTGTTACCTTATCGCTGATTTGGCCCATTATTTAACTGGTACAAGAACATACCGCCAAAGTCGGGGCACTCGGTGCCGTTGGAAGCTGTTGAGGAAGCACCCATCGAGCCACTCCGTGTTCGTTGCCCCACCCGCAAGACTAGGACAGTTGATTCCTTGGTCAGGCAACTTCAAAGAGATATAGGTGGAGAGAGTGCGAATATCGCCGTGGTTCATCGTCAGGTTGAGGGTATCGCTTGCCTCGTTTACACGCTGCATCAGCACTGCTCCAAGATTCATAATTGAGTCTATACATACTGCCAGCGTTTGACTGCACAAAGCTTCATTGTAGGCTGTAAAATATGAAATTTTTATGGCCGAAATATTAACAATCCTTTTTGTGAGTGTTGAGATGGCTCATATCTAAATCAGAGTGCATGCGCTGTACACGTTGGGAATTGTCAACCTAGCACAGATACATGAATGCAGGCATCGAACAAAAGATCAGTGCAGATTGTATTGCTCCCCCCATATCTAAGGAGCGACGAAGGTTGGTCTCTTATACTTGTGTTCAATCTGTTGATCTCATAGGCAGCAGGCTGCTGCCTGATGCTAGTTGAGGTCGTTCACGTTCATCGTGAACAAGTTCACGATGATCGTGATCCTTGCCTAACTTCGGCCTCATTCCAACAACCTGACCTTGACAAGTTTCCTCCAACAGTAAGTGAAGGTCTCCGGAGCTTGACAGGAATATGCAAACGGTCATGTTCCATGTCGCTGTAACGTACATCGTAAGCGAGTGAATCAGACAAGTGAGTGAATCACTCTAATTTTCACCTTAAATCGCGATTTTAAAAAAAAACTCCTAAAAATTCAAACTACGCTTAAAATAGCTATAATTTTCAAATCAGGTCTATTAAGTAACTAATAAAAGGTAGAAACGTTCTAGGAATTTTAAAAAAATTATTTATAGAGTTATTTAGAAAAACCTTATTTATACTATCTTTTCCCTACGTTTTATTTATAAAAAATTAAATTAATTAATTAAAAATCTAAGAAAAATATTATCTTATGACTTTTCTATTTAAATACCTAAAATTAATTTCCTAAAAATCCTAGGGCTATATAGCCCGTTTTAGAAAATTAAAAATTAATACTTTTAGCTGTACAGTATAACTGATGCACTCACTTGTCTGATTCACTCGCTTATGATGTACGTTATACCCATCATCAGCTACTAATGAGACACTTTTACAAGAAGAACCCTCAAGCGCCCTGCAGAGGCTGGCCCATGCCGCCTGGAGTGACGGTCCTAATAGAAAGATACTCGTCAATGCCGTACTTGCTGCCCTCACGGCCAAAGCCACCCCACTCGACACCGCCACACGCCGAGGCGGTATCGCTAATCAGTACAGTGTTCACACCAATCATGCCGACCTTGAACGCCTTGACCTTCTCGATAAACGCCTTAGAGAAGTCGTCCTTAGGGGTGCCGGGGCGCGCGCCCAGCTCGGCGAGGGCGGCAGCAGTGAAGGGCGTCTCGCCAGGGCTCTTTGCTACGACGGTGCAGTAGGCGGCCGGTGCGGGGCCAATCTTGCGCGTAATCATGGCGGCGGGGAAGTTCCACGGCATAATCGGGCCGGCGACGTAGATGCACTCCTTGACGGTGAAGACTATGTTGCCCGCAATGCTGCTGGGGATAGTGTCGCCATCGACGCGAGGAGCCTCCTCGGAGAACTACTCTAAGTAGCTGGCGGCGTATGTGACCTCGCCTTTTGCGTCGGCCGTTGGCTTGCCGTTCTCCTATGTGATGAGTATAGCCAAATCGTCAGCGTTGTCCATTATGAACTGATACCATTTCCGCAACATTTTGGCGCGCTCGCGGCCGGTGGTCTTGGGGGAGGACTTAAGAGCTTCGGAGGCGGCGGTGAGGAACTCGAGGGACAGTGGAGAGATGTACCGTGGACTGCAAACGATTAGTCTGAAGAATGGACACATTATCGACTGAATAATATAGCCAGCACTACAAAGTGTTTAGGACCAGAGTCACGGATAGCTGTCAAATGTAAATCCATACAGTAAAATAAGCTATTCGCATTGATATCTAAAAAGAGGACGGTTCACCAAGGTTTCCCGTATGATGCTTTAGAGACAACTGAGATTTACAGTTTCCTCGACTGCCACAGGCCTTCCCAATTTCACGACGCCCGTCTTGTTTTTCAAGTCCATAACAATGTTGAACAATGTTTCAGCGCCACTCTCTCCTTCGAGCTTGCGGCATATGGCGGCTGGATAATTCGTCTCATCCTCAAAAAATCTGCTAAATTCGTCAAATGTTGGTTCATGTGTCTTCTGAGCCAATTTTGTGGCCAAGTCGTTCATGATATCAACTCTCAGTGGGGAGTCCTTCAGCCAGCCTGGCTCATATATGTCTGGATGGACTCCAAGCAAGTGGTTCGAGTGGACCACGCAGCCATTAGCATCCATTGGTAGTCTCGCAAACGTCGTTGCCGTGAACTCGAATCCAATGGCCTCTTTTTCGTCTGCGATCAAGATATGGGCAGAGCTAGCCATTCCGATAGCTTCCATCCTGTCAGCTGCTTCTGCTGCAGAGCGAGACTCCAAGGCCATTCTCAGACCAAAATGGACTGGCAATCTTTTGGGATTGCATCCCTTTGTTCTTATGGCATTGAGGCAAACTCCGACGCCATATGCATTGAAACCAATCTTCCCGATTATACCAGCCTCAGTAACCATGGCAATGCTGGGTCTTTCGCCATCTCCCTCGATTCTCAAAGTGATCAGACTCTGCTTCTGCTCCGGCATCCAATCCCAGTTTTGACCGAGTTTCGCTCCTTTCTCGCCGTGCCAGCTCAAGCTCGTGCAGCCGTCACTGAACAGGCCGAACGCGATCTCGGTACGGACATTAAGAGCAACAATGTCCAGAATATCGCGCCCGGAGCCATCTGCGATGCCTCGAATCTCTTCGTGGTAGAGAGGCCACGTCGACTTGATGTGTTGCTCAAAGCTGTGTGCCATTTCCTGTACTTGCGGCCATGACTGCTTGCTCTGTTGCCAGAAGAGACCAGCGTAAAAATCCACACAGCGTCCAATTTGTTCCTTTGCAGCAGAACCGTGAGATTGGCCAATCTTGAGGTTGTTAGTTGCAGTCTTTTGCTAGTTGTGATTCTTGAACATACCTCGTACGGCGTCCCAGAACACTTAACGGTAAGCATGGTGGCGATCAAGTGCTGTCATACTTTTTTTTCCTGCCAATGTTAACCTTCCTCTCAAGGATTCATATATCTCTTCCGGTCTTGGCAATCGGCGGGGAAAGTTGGAACCCGGGAAGTCATGTGCGATGCGCTTCTTGACGTGCAAGTCCGACGAAAAAGGGCCCGGGCAGCAGAAAATTGGACAATCCGGCTAATGTGGTATAGTGTGTGACCACCAGTACCGACAAGCCCTAACCCCCTAGGGATTTACCCCGCTATACTAGCAAGGTCTAGGCCGCCCCCTTCCAAAAATCCCCCAGGGATTTACCCCGCCAAACTAGCAAGGTATAGGTGTGGAGAAGGCTCACTGTGGCTGACACGCGAGTAATGTGTAGTGACTCAAGTGATAAGTAATTCCATGACCTTAATTGGCTTGCTTGTTTTATATAAATGCAGCGCCCAACATCTTCCGACTACCACTTGACAATTTGATCCTTCCCAGCTCACATAATTTGAATTCTCTGAAATAACCACAATCCTGGAGAGGTCCAACATGGAGGGCAAGCGTTCCTCTCAAATACTTGAGAGCAATCACGTTGAAGACATGAAGGCAATGAAGCCTGCCAACACCATCGCCACACTGCACGATGATGAAGGCATGAAGGTCGTTAGCGCCTATGCTGGCGAAAAGGAGTGGACCAAAGAAGAGGAGAGAAAGGTCGTTCGAAAGATTGATCTTCGCCTCTTGACCCTTCTCACGGTGTCTTATGGCCTGCAGTTTTACGACAAAACTATGTTGGGCCAAGCGGTACGTTCTGGACACATACGTTTCCATCCCTCGCTCCTCCTACTAATGCACTCCAGGCTATCTTTGGGCTCAAAACAGACCTTGACCTGAATGTCGGCAATCGGTACTCCTTCTCATCTTCCATCTTCTATATTGGATTCCTTGTTGGTTCTGTTCCTGCCACCTTGATGGCTCAGAGATTCCCAGTCGAAAGAGTCGTCTTCGGAATTGTCTGTCTCTGGGGTGCTTGCCTCATGATGACCGCCGCTTGTCAGACCTGGAGAGCCTTATACACTCAACGATTCTTCCTGGGCTTACTCGAGGCCGGCGTATCTCCAATGTTTATGTTGGCTGTCGGATCGTTCTACACTAAAGGGGAACAAGCTGTTCGCCAGGGTGTATGGTACTCTAGCAGTGAGTGAAAGTTTTCCAATTATTCAGGCAATTCTAACCCTTTTTGCCAGCTGGATTTGTCTCGATCTTCTCGCCGCTGGTCAATTATGGCCTCGGCCACATCACCTCCGGTCCCCTCAAGTCCTGGCGCTATATGTTTCTTTTTGCTGGAGGCATTACCGTACTCTGGTCTTTTGTGCTTCTATTCTGTTTCCCTCCTGATCCAGTCCGCGTAAAGGGCTTCAGCGACCGAGAACGATACATTGCAATTTCTCGGCTACGGACGAATAACGCAGGAGTGCGAAATACCCAGTTCAAGAGAGATCAAGTTTTCGAGCTTCTGCTCGACACCAAGTTCTGGATGCTGTTTACAATGGGTTTTTTGAATCAAATCCCCAACGGGCCAGGCTCAACATTTCTGCCAATCATCATCTCTGGCTTTGGATTCAGCACGTTTAACTCATTGCTCCTCTACATGCCTTATGGGTTCATTGCTGGAATAGGCTGCTTTGGCCTCCCCTTTTTGGCCTACAAATTTCCCAATAAGCGATGCTTCATCATAATTTCAGGTTACCTTACGACTATTATAGCCTCTTCGCTGCTATGGAAGCTTCCGAGGCACGAAAAAGGGGCTCTGCTGTTTTCCTGCTATCTCTTCCCATTCTGGGGTGGCAGTTTTGCTGTGATCATGGGGTAAGCCATCCCAATCAACAACGGAGTGGGGTGTTGAACTAACCCCCAGTGCAGGTTGGCAACAGCCAATAATGCCGGCTATACAAAACGATCAGTCGCCTCATCTGGGCTGTTCATTGGCTACTGCCTGGGCAACGTCGTTGCGCCCCTCTTGTTCAAACAGAGCGAAGCACCCGCCTTCGCTCACGGCTGGACTGCAGTGCTTGCATGCATCTGTGTTGACACCGGACTGGCGCTTTTGTATCGTCAAATCTGCGTCTCGGAGAACAGCAAGAGGGACAAAGCAGGTATCGCAGAGGCCTTTGATCATGCATTCGAGGATGACTTCACCGACAAGTCTAACCCGCAGTTCCGGTATACCTATTGAACAATTGAAAGGGAATGGGGAGTAGAATGCAACTGAGAACTTAGAAATATAACACACTGAGGGGGTTGTAGTTCTCGCAATGGTTCTTCCATTCTAGTGTTTATCTTGTTTGGTATAGTCTAGCTTTGCGCAAAGATTTGGTTTCAAAAGGACCTTAAAGCGAAATATGCACGGCCACTCTTGGAAGCTGCACGGCTACAGTGGCATTGTCAGATTTCACATGAGTGTACAGCTGGCTAGGGCTATTACTAAAATTAACTCTCTTAAAGGGAGAAAGTATGCAACATAGGGTATAGCTAGAAGAGATTAAATAGTAGGTTCTAAACCAGCCTACTAAGTATTAGATTTAACTTAAGATTTAGTAGAATTTACTAGCCTGTCATCTTAATATCTAATTCTTATCTAGGTTAAGGTAGTCTTTATTACATATCCCAATCATAAGGGTCTCCCATGTGATGAGCTTACCTCTATAATTATTACATGCCCTAATCATAAGGGTCTCCTACATAACGAGCTTGCCTCTATAATAGTTAAATCCTACAACTATTAGATAGAAATTAACAACTTTAATAGATATCTTATTATTCCTCTTTTGCCTTATAACTTATTTCCTTATCTCTTATATAACTTATTTTTTATTTATTAAAACTAATTAGAAAACCTTTACTTTTAATAATACTTAGACCTTTATTAATTGTAAAGGACTAAAGGAAATAGACTATAAAGTCTGAAAATGGTATAGGGTAGGTGACTGAGATAGGAGGAGAATAGG
>SSHR01003195.1:308-13369 GCA_006518225.1 Fusarium neocosmosporiellum | reverse complement strand
CTCGCCTAAAGAGAGGGAAGAAGAGGAAGGCGATGCCGCATCCTAATAAACGTTTTATGACTCCTGGTGAGACTCTAGCTTCTGGAGGAGCCATATCCGAAGAGGAGACTTAAAATATGCTTGTTGTGGTAGAAGGTGGCTGTTCAAGCGAGCCGGAGTCAGAATCGGAGGCTGCATCGGTTATTAAAGTCGGAGAGGAAACCATACCCCATTAACCAACCACGCGATCAGGGCGGGTTATTAAAAGACCCAGGATTTAATAGATATATGCATTTATTATTTATAAAATGAAAAATTTTATGCATATCTATTATTTTGGTTAAGTTCTATATAAGTAAAGTTNNTTTTTTTTTTTTACCTGGCGAAAGGGTGGTGGTGTCTAAAGGGTGGTTGTGCATGGTACATGACACTAAATAGAACAATCGGATGCGGAGGACGTAATTGCTTCTTTCTATTTTCTCCCTAATCTTTAAGCTAGCATCCCCGCCCTGGAGAGGAGACAAGCGCAGGTCAGCCAATTTTGATTGCTCCCGCAACCTTTATGATATAATACTCGTTGACTTGACCTTGGGAAAAAACACCAGTATCCACATGCAGAGTACTACTACGTCCTATTCTTAGCCCTTCAACGTTGTAGTCTCAAGGCATACATAGAACGGACGGCTGTTAATTGGGGCATGGAGTTGTAAGATAACGTCATGTAAGGAAAACGTCAGCGTTAAGCAAAGTGCTTACTTGCTATACTACAGATAAACCTAAACATATCAATCAAAGTTCAGCATCCCTCTCGTACTAGCTATTATAATACACTGGAGCAGTTCCGACGCGTCGTTTCATGGTCAGGAGAGACGGAGATCCATCGTGAACAAGGGTGATGCTACCACCTTCCAAGACCGATGGGGCCAGAGCAGGACCAATGTTTGTGGTTGAGCTTGTTATTCTCAACCTCGTCCACAATTGCGACAGCCATGTCCTCGTTGTAGATGCCCAGATGATTGCCCTCGTCGTCGAGCGGGTACTTGTCGATGGTGAGAGAGTATTGTCCGGTTCGAACCCCTAAGCAGGGCTTGTCAGTCCCAGTAGCAAACTAGGAAAAGCTGTGTATGTCTGCATACCTTGGTCACGAAGAAGCCAGGGGGGTGAGAGGAAGCTCCACGGCTTCGTAGTGACTCCTGTGTAGAGGGCGAAGGCGGCACGACAGCCCGCGATGAGACTTATACCAGGTCCGCTAAGGAAGATGGGCTTGAACCTGCGTAGCAGTAGCCAGGCGATGGGTCTGAAGAGCCACGAGAAGGCTGTGCTCAGAGTCAGCAAAGAGATGTGACTGGATGGGGGATTCCGACCTGAGTCGCTCTCCATGGTGTTACGAGACCAGTGGAACAGCTTAATCATCGTGACCATGCCACGCGAGCCATGAGCGGACGCACGCTGCTTCATGTAGTTCAAATGCTGATCCGGCCAATCATACCTGGTTGTTAAGACATTAGTCTTGTTGCCTCAAAAGTGTATGTCGTTGGCTGGAGATACCAGTGTTGATAGGGAAAGTCTTTCTCGTCCATCAATTGGACGCCGTCCTCATTGAAAAGAGACCCTGCACCTCCAATGATAATAAACGGCCCGGTGTGGGTAGAGTCTAGAAGAGCCGTCTTGATCCTCATTTGACCTTCCACAACGCCATTATACACAGTCTTCATGTCCACAAGAGGCGGAGAGAAGGCATTGACGATACCATCAAAGTTGTCGGACATCGCATCGACCAGATCCTGGTGGTTGTAGATATCTACCGCTCGGCTCGAGTATCTCTCGTTCTTGTCGTGCCATTGCGCAGGGGGGTTGCGTGAAATGCCGACCACGGTGTGACCTGGGTGCGGCGGTCAGCATCAGTATGGAAGGCAAAAGGATCGGCGAAGGAGCCAAGCGTAGATTTACCTCTCGACAAGAGTTCTTCCACCACGCAGGAACCACACTGGCCCTTAGGGCCAATGACTGCAACTCGAAGAGGCATTATGACGTTGAATGGCGTGCCAAGTATGTACCGATCTATGATTTAGCATCAACTGGGTGCTGCATAAACATGACCGGGAATCAGACGGTCAGTTTTGTAATTGGAAAGCTCCCGGAGATTCGGCGTCATGCTGAACCCCCACGATTTCTTTGATGATACCATTGGTCAATTGTACCTGCACCCCTCCACCAAGCGAGCACCCGGGGGAAGCAGAGTTCCGGGGAAGCACGTGTCAGGGGTCCAGGGGATTTTTCCGGGGGTCATTGCGGCAACCGTTTCGGTAAATGTTCCAATATGGAGATCTGGGCAGGTACGGCGTTGATCTTGCGAAACTCCGGACGGCAAATACCTCGCCATGTTTAACTCGCCTACTTCTCCCTCCTCGCAGCTCTAGCGCCATATTTCGCATTGTACAATCCATTGTTACATAATGACACAGCAATTTCACGACGCCGCACAGCGGCAGCTACGGATCAAGGACGACGCTTACAAGCTCACGCGATGGAAACAGCCGGCGCGACTGATCACAGACAAGTCAGCACGGTTTCCGGGCTTCCGGCAGGGCAAGACGAGTTTCAAAGCAGGCACGCAAGCTGAGCCGGGCCATTTACCTCTTCAATCGTCCATCGTCCTTCATGAGAGTGTTAGCATGAAGCTCTCAGACGGAACAACGCTCTATACGGACATTTTCCTCCCCGATGAGTTCCAGGATCTGAAGTCTTCAGCAGCTGGGCGTGTCCCTGCATTGGTTGCCTGGTGAGTGGCATTGACCAGATTTGCCATGTTAGTCAGCGCGGGTAGAGCTCACAGCTTCAAGGAGTCCTTACGGCAAGCAGAAGGGAACAACGATACTGGACGACTTTCCGCTACGCGCCGGGGTACCTCGAGAATGGGTTTCTGGGTTGCAGAAGTGGGAGGGCCCTGACCCCGGCTTCTGGTGCCAGCACGGTTACGCCGTCGTCAACCCGGACAGCCGCGGCGCCTACACGTCCGAGGGCGACCTGCAGTTCTTTGGCCACCAGGAGGCACAGGATGGAGCCGAGTTCATCACCTGGGTGTCCCAGCAGCCGTGGTGCAACGGAAAGGTCGCCCTAACCGGCAACAGCTGGCTAGCGATCGCGCAGTGGAAGATAGGTAGCCTTCGGCCTCAGGGGCTGGCAGCTTTAGCACCCTGGGAGGGCTTCAGCGACTTCTACCGCCATAGCCTGTGCGAGGGTGGGATTCCCTTCACCGGCTTTCACGACACCATCGCAGGTTAGTACTCGGACCGATCCAGAGGGAGAAGAACTGATGACCAACCTGATCATTGTGTGCAGATTCCCTAGTCAGTCAAGGGCGCCTCGAGGATGCGAGTGCTGTAGCGGCCGAGTCCAATACATGGAACGACTACTGGGAGGACAAGGCTGGCCATCCCGAATGGATCACGGTCCCCATCTACGTCACAGCCTCGTGGACCAACCCGGGGCACACACTTGGAACATTCAAATCCTGGAGCGCCCTGCCCGAGTCCACGCCGAAGTGGCTCAGGGTTCACAACAAGCAGGAGTGGTCCGACTACTACGACGACGACGTCCGCAAAGACCTGAAGCGGTTTTTCGACTTCTACCTGCATGGTAAGACCGGGAACGGGTGGGACCTGACACCTACCGTGCGCTTGACTGTCCTCAACCTGGGTCTGGGCAGTGCTGGCGATACAATCAACCGTGCTGAGAAGGAATTTCCTCTTACCCGCACGCAGTACGTCCGTCACTACCTGACAGGCGATGGGGGTCTATCTCTCAATGTCCCCACGGAGGCGACGAGCGTGTCGTACCGCTCCGAGGATGGCAAGGCCGTCTTCCGCTACAAAGTTCCCAGGAGCTGCGAGACCACGGGTTACTTCATGGCCCATCTGGTCATGTCCTGCGAGTCGTCCGAGATGGACGTCTTTGTGCAGGTGGAAAGACTGACGGCCAAGCGTCAAAGACAGGGAACCATGGTCATCAAGCCGCAGAGCCTGGTGATGCAAGGCGTCATCAAGTTCCTCCACGATCGGCAGTTGGCCATGGATAAGGTCGGGCTGCTGCTCCATTGGGGCCCATCTGGCCAGCTGAGAGCAGGGCATGCCGCGAGCTACGATGCCAGCAGGAGCCTTCCAGCCCAGCCCTTCTATACTCACCAAAGCAAAACACCTCTGGAAAAAGGCAAACTCGTCTCGTTGGATATCCAGCTGAGGCCGTACGGCATGTACTGGCAGGTAGATCATCCCCACGCTTTGTCTCACCCATACGCTAATGCACAATCACAGAAAAATGACATTCTCCAGCTTACTGTTGCTGGGAAGGCTATCCTACCTTTTCCTCTACCTGGCCTCAAGATGCATCTGACCCAAAATGCTGGGACACACAACATTCACTGTGGTGGTAATGGCGAGGACAGCTCGTACCTCTTGCTCCCGATTGTTTGAGTAGCTTGTGTAGTAATTATCCAAATAATTAGATCATTTCCGGTTTGACTGTTGCTGGTCTTGTCTTGAACTGAAACCTTGAAACCTCGACTTGGATGGGCATGGACTCACAATGGTCAATGAGCTTCTTTCCAAACGTCTCCCGGTTCATCGCGTGGCTTGAAATGTATTATTAGTGAATTGGATTCGTCGGGATGTGAGTGTACGAACCCTATGGAGTCCTCAAGACATACCGGTACTCTTGCACATCTGAGAGCTTGAAAGGCAACATGGAGTCGCTGATTCGCATTAGCGATGGCCCGTGTGCAACTTGCGGAGACACGCATACCTCGTGATTAAAGTTGGACATGACGTATTTGAACCCTTGCCCACGCTGGCCAACCACCATATCCATAGGGACTTTAACATTATCAAAGTCTACAAAAGCCGTGCCGTCAGTCGTCGATCTGGTGAAGGTCATGTGCTTGGTAGTCAGCCCTTTTGTTCGCTGGACGACCAGCAGCGTATACTCGCCTGTCGTTTCCTTGACAAGCGTCACGAAGTAGTTCGAGGCCATGCCCGAGGTGATCCGCTGCTCGACTTCAGATGAAAATCCATGTATTGGCGCCAGAAGAGGATGTGCACCTTCTTCTCCCCATCGACGACAAAGTGAGAACCGTCGTCCGAGACTCTTGCTTCTGTCTGCACACCCTTTACGTCGGAGCCAGCTCCAGGTCCTGTGATAGCCAGAGCCACCTGGGCGTCGCCAGAGAATCACGGGTATAACGCTAGAGAACTTAATGTGAGCGGATAAGCATAGTCCCGGTACCAAGATAAACTCACGTGTCTTTGATCCTCTGCGAGCTGTACTTCTGAAGGACGGGCACGGCCAGACTCTTGGAGAATGTTAGATCAGAGGCTCCGCTCGGCTTGGAGTTCATGAGATTACCATGCCACCAACCAAACCATTTTCGATTCTACAAGCGAGTCAGCGTGTTGCAACTCGGTCGTTAAGGCTTCTCGCGTGCCCTATTCCGTGTTGTTGTGTCACGCAGGGATGCTGAGTGCACTTGACAAACGGTAGTTCTTGTTGTCGTGCTCGTAATTATTCTTGGTTCAGTTTTCATAATCTCAATGAGAGGCCCTTTGGGGCTTTGAACCTTAATCGTAGGACTTCATACTTTAATCTTGATCCTGAAGCTTAGGGGGGAACTCTCAGTTCTTCCAACATTCCGCCGACTTGACCGAATTCGTCGTGGATAATCAGGTCGTGGAATCCGTCCCATTCTTCGGGAGCCACGTTGCCTATGATGGGGTATATCCCTCTCCATTCCTGAGGAATCTCGGGGCCGGCCGCCATTGGCATGACCACGCCGTCCTCGGCTGCCTTCTTGTATAGGTAATCGGGGAGCGTTTGCAAAGCCTCCCATTGCATCGTGTGCGGCATCAGGTTCTGTAACATACGGAGTCAGTGTTGCAGGGTTCCGAATGGTAATAGGGTGATCGCCTCGTCAACCCAAGATCTCATTGCTGCCCGTAGTTGCCGGTGGCTGTCGTTATAGTACGGGCTGGGACAGCCACGGGCCCAGGCGGGCTCGGCATAGGGCACTGTCGAGCCAAACTGTCATTTGGCTCTGCTTTTGTCTGATAGTACAACCATGTTGAAACGTTACGATGTCTGCTGGTGGAGGAAGGCTGATCATCTGACCCAAAGATATCGTAGATCCACGGGGAGAATGGACATCTTACTGCTTCTGTACAGGATGACTTCCAGCAGCGTGATTATAACATCTGTGAGTCACGCTGCACGCTGCTCTGTGGCGGATGAAACCTGGGTTGCCGAGGGATGGGCAGGTTGGTGGTGTTTACAGAGTACCGAGGACCGCTTGCCGGGCTCGGAACTTATCCGAGCGGGTTTCGATCTGAATGACTTGGCGAACGGTCCAGCAACGGGTAATCTCCTCAGGTGCGGTAACACTTGTAGAGCACCTTTGGGACTTCTCCAGGTTGACAGCCACTAAGCTGTTACCAGGTTGTCTTGCTTTTTCCGAAGTAGCAGACGTGCTCCACAAGCATTACAGCACTCAAGGAGATAGTACCCCGGATTCAGAGTACCTGGATCTCGATAGCTATACCCCGGAACAATGTGGGATTAGTGATACATAGCTCTCTGTTTCTGTTGGACATCCTGGACGCCACCTGTTCCTCCTGCTGGTGAGATTGGCCATCAACCGGTGGGAAGCAACAGGCCTGCTGACACACCACTAGTGCAACTATCACGGCGGCAATCTTACGTGGTAGGACTCTCGCGTTACTCAACAGGCTCAGGGCAGTTGACTGAAATTTACGGTTAATCAACCTACAGTCCCCCGTGATGTTCACCTCACAACCGTCTCATCCTTGTCCAAAGTGGCCGCATTAAACAGCAGAGACAAAAACCAGCCTGGGCACCAGAGTCAACACATCATGCGGCGGGCTCAGTTCATCAACACCAGCGAGCGCTGCATAGTCAAGCACAAGCCATTGCTTCACTTTGCAATCACGACCCCGCGAGGTCTCTTTGCCGAGTGCAACGGTAACGTTCACGCTTAGCTGGTGGTGGCGTTTGGCGATTCACGTCCATGTCCATGGAGCATGTGACAAGTGAACTCCGGGGAAATAAGACTTGGATAGGAGGCTTGAGCTACTTCAGGAAGTTGCTGGCCGCCAACTGTCGTGAGAGAAGGATGTCTACGAACCCAAAAGTGGTTAGCCATGAGAGCGCCACGGCAGCTGTAAGCCTGCTATCTTTGACACCAGGACACACATGCCGATCTTGGGGTGGTTCTCCCCGCTGGGGTAAGATTCCAGACTACTGATGATATTTCCCCGGACTTCCCCGCATTCTGAGAAACCATGTAGTGAGATGTAGAGTCTCTGAGATGCCAACTAGCTGAAGACTTGGCCTGGTGAGTCTTGTATATATACGAGTCCTCAGATCTGCCTGTTCTGTTGTGACAGTTCGCCATCTTCTCATCTTTCCCATCATGACCACTGCAGACATGCACCACAGCCGTCCAGCATCGGCCGACCTGGCATCGGAAAAACCAGAGGCTGAACACCATGGGGGACTCCAACCGTCTGCATTTGAGGAAGCAGCTTCTTCTAGCCTGGTCGATGCCAAGGCAATAATCGCCCTGATAGTGAGTTTCCTCCAAGACGCCGCTCCCGTAGAAACAAGGCTAAACTCCCGGTCCATAGGCCATCAACTTTATCGTGTTTGCCCAGATCATCTCCATCATCGGCTCCGGAATGCTCGCGGTCCAGACGACGGGGCTCTTGGGCGACCCTTCCAAGGCGACATGGCTCAGCACCTGTATCACCATCTTTACGCTCGCACTCAACCCGCCACTGACCCAGGCGGCTGACTACTGGGGCCGCAAGTGGATCATGGTTGTTAGCTCGGTTGGCGGCTTCGTCGGGCCGCTGATTATCTCGAGATCGAGCAATATCAACATGCTGCTCGCCGGGTTTTGTATTCTGGGCATTGCCTGTGGCTGTCAGGCCTTCTTCTACTTGATCCCCTCTGAGATCCTGGCTCGGCGCTACAGGCCTGCCGCCCAGGCCTCGCTCAACATCAGCACCAGCCTGGGGGCGGTGACAGCTATCCTCATGGCCGGAGCCCTGGTGCGCGGCGGCGATTATGAAAACTACCGCATCCACTGGTACGTTGTCGCTGGCCTGTACTTCCTTGCAGTCCTGGGACTGGTTGTGGGCTACAACCCTCCGCCTCGCGCGCTTCAGCTGTCCCTCACAACCCAAGAGAAGCTTCGCCGGCTCGACTGGGTTGGCTTCGTCTTGCTCCCCATAGGATCTACTCTCTTCTGTGTTGCCCTGCAGTGGTCTAAGAACCCGTACGACTGGGACGACGCGCACATTCTGGCCCCATTCATTGTATCCGTTGTCGTCATCTTCGTCTTTGCTGTGTACGAATTGCGCTTCGAGACCGATGGCATCCTCCACAGCGAGCTCTTTGGTAGCAAGAACTTTGTCATTTCCCTCTTTGCCGTCTTTATCGAGGGCGTGGCCTTCTTCGCTTGCAACAACTACCTGACTTTTGAGGTCCAAGTCCTGCTGCAAGTGTCGGCGTTCTCGGCTGGGCTTCGTTTTCTGGTCTTGTTCGTGGCTTCCATCGTCGGCGCTATCGCCACTGGATTCTACACGGTACACACAAAGCGACCTCGCGATACACTGTTTATTGGATTCGCGCTCTTGGTCATCTTCAATGCCCTCATGGCGGCTGTCAAGACCAGCACCTCCGACAATGTCTTCTGGGGATACCCTGTCCTGGGTGGCCTTGGACTGGGCTTCCTGCTCACTAACCTCGCCGTCATCACCCAGAATAGTACGCCCAGGGTGATGATCAGCCTGACAACGGGTATTTTCACCGCATGCAGAAGCCTCGGGGCAACTGTTGGCCTGGCCATCAACACAGCGGTCTTCAACGATGCCATGTCGGCGAACCTTGTCCCAAAGATCAGTGCGGCCGTCATTCCTCTGGGCTTCCCACCTGAGCAACTAGCTGCCTTGCTCCAGGCTCTCAGCTCAGGAAACCCTTCGACGATGATGATGGTGCCGGGCATGACTCCGGAGATTGCCATGGTCGCGGCTGAAGCCATGAAAGAGGTGTATGTCCTCTCATTCCGGAATGTCTGGATTGCCGCAGCAGCAATTTCTGGCGTTGGCATTATCGGTAAATATATGAGAGACTTGATAAGTAAGATGGAACGAACTAACACTACTCGTCTCTAGTATCCTTCTTTGTGAGCAATATGGAATCCGAGTTCACTAACGAAACCGATGCTCCTATGACAGCAAAGCCAGTTGTAAACAATGTCAATGTCTAAGGGGGTACATGTCGGACATTGTTGTCGCAGCTAGAGTGACAGTTCCTGTTGCCCAACACAGTTCAACAGTTATTGCCACTACAGCCTCACCAGCTAGATTGGAGTACTTTCCTTTGTATCATTTCTTTCTCGGTGTGTGGTATTGAGAAAACAGGCTGTGCCTTGGTTCCTTAGCTAAGTGAATCCACTATCAATCACGCAAGTACACGCTGTCCAGCCTTCAGCAGTCGTCATGGTTCCATGGTGTTTCCACACTTGGTCGATCTGCTTTGGATCTGTTTGATTTGAAGGCTTACGCCTCAAGTTCAGCTGACTACAAGAACCTTGGCCGTTTTATTTCCAGGCAACCCGCCTGTAAGGGACTCTTAAGACCCATGAGGAAAGGAGAGTAGGCTACAGAGTATATCAGGAGGGTCCTTGCACCTGGTTCACTGGCACTGGCGCTATTGCCGGGGAGTCTTCATGCCAAGCCGCCAAGTTCCCCGGAACTAGACGCCCACTCCCTTGGCACGTAGGATAATCTACGTGGTGAGGATGGCGATTTATCCGTGCGCCTGCGTATCTTAATCTGGCCTTGTAGAGGCAGACGGCACCGCCTATTCCACCCCCAAGGCCGTGATGCGCAGGCGGTGCGTGGCTGGAGGGAGTTGAGTACCGCCACTCGTGGGGTTAACCGTGGATTAATAAAGACGACCACTATAGCCACAGGTGGTTCGATCTGGCGATGAGCGATGGGCCCATTTGTGGCGGACACCGTACTGTCCATGTAGTGTATTAAAAAGCTACCGTTTTAAAAGCAACTCGTCTGCTGATCGCATCATCTCCTCCAAGAGCGCTCTCAACGCCGGTGATAGCTTGCGAGGATGCATATGACGCTCCAGATGAATATTTCCAGCACGGAAGTACTCGAGATCGCCCCGAGTTGTTATCCGACGCGGATTTATCATGATATTACGGTACAGCACAGATAGGATGATGATGCAGCTGTGGGTATGAAGACTGGCGCATCTGTTAGCTTCTGTAATGACACATAGACACCGTCTCAGGTGACGAGCTTTGTATGAGGGACCTACGTGATGGGGAAAAGCTTGAAGTCCTCATACTCGTTTGCAAAACTTGGGCGAATTAGAGACTGAATGGACTGCTTTTCAGTGAATGGCTGTATGCTGACCTGTTCAAGACATCGACAAATGACCTTGCGGCCGAGACACAGATGTTTTCGCTAGCCTGAATGCGGATGCTCTCATGGGAGGACCGGATCTCGGGATTCTTGCTCGTTGACAGCATCATGGCCCAGTGGATGGTGCACATGGTTAGGAAGTACTCGAGGTGAAGCAGCCCAATGAAGCGATGGACAGCCAGGGGCGCCAGGATCGCCTGACCCGGCCGTATCTCCAGCGGAACCTCCTGGTGCCACCTAACAAGTGTGCTGTCCAGAGCCACCAGCGCCTCCAAGCGGGAACGCACCGTCTCGCTTCGGTGGACGACGGAGCAGTACTGATGCCGGATGACGGCCAGCTTAAGGTTCCAGTGGAAAACACTGACGATGATGCCCCCATCGGGGCCAGGGGGCACGTCTCCGACGCCGAGAGGGAGCGCGTCGTGATCAGACATTGTGTGGGACAGGCTCGTCGGCCTGCCCTCGATGGCGGAGAGGAATGCGTCCAGCGAGAACGTGACCCACCACAGGTGCGAGCGAAGGGAGACTTCCTGGTCCGTCAGGTTGAACCTCGTCGGACTCCGGCGGTGGAGGCCCAGCGACTGTGCTATGCGGCTAGCTAGGCCGCAGAGGACCCAGGCAAAGCTCTCTCTGCCCATCTGAAGCTGAAGAATGACCTAGCAAGAAGGTGGTCAGCGCGGCGCTTGGTGTCTGTCACCTAGGCAGGGGAGGCATACGTGAAGGAGCAGAACCTGGACGGACTGGACATAGGGCATGCCGACGACCTCGTCCAGGAACGTCCAGGCCTGCCAGTAGAGCTTCAGCACCGACTCTTCCAGGTCGGTCAGTCCGCGGCCGCCGGGGTCGCTGAGGATCCCGATAGCGACGACGAGGGAGAGTGCTGAAAATGCAATGTGATCTAGCTCGCTGATGTCCTTCGTATAAAGGGACTGCCAGTTCTCGAGAAACAGCGGGCGAACGACGATGGGATAGATAGGGTGGACGTTCTCAAAATAAGCTGCGTATGCATAACACAATCAGCATCTGGCCCACGCCTGTCCATCTCCATCTCCGCCATCACCACAGAGACGTGCTCAACTATACCTTGGATTCCAAACTCGGCGAGCTGCTTCTCCGGCAGTTCCATCAGCCTGCTCGACCCGGCACGAGGAACATTCGACTGATTGATGTGCGGCCCTGCATCAAAGAGGAATCGGATATGGTCGAGTCGGCCGAAACCCTGTGATCTCGCGAGGCAGTCCTTTAGACATACAGCTAGCGTCGACCCGGCAGAGTGGAGGCCTAGACGAAGAGATGAGTTCCCCAAGATCCTGCAGCAAGATCGCAGCACACACCAATGAAGCTGTTGGCCCTAAGATCCTTGCCGATGAACAGACCCAGCGGGATCCTCGGCCAGGTGGCGTTCTCGTTTGAGTCTCCGAACAAAGAGAAGATGCCTGGCGCTGTTGTGTCTAGGGATGGCGGCGACGGTCGCTGCAGGCCTAGTATGTTGGATTCAAGGGCTGCGGGCAAGGGTCAGCGGGCGGCGGCGACGCAGGAACGACGCCTGCTCTCTTGGGGGGACTCGCTACATTACGCACAGGAGATGTCATAGGGGCGGACGTGGGCGTCGAGATCCCAGAAGTCCATAGGAACCTCCATCTCCAGGTCTTGCAGCAGCGATGCGTACTCGGTCTGCACCAAGTGCGGGCCTGCCGAATCCAGCAGCGTCGGCTGAGGAAGCGTCGGCTGAAGAGAGAAGCCCACGGTGCCCAGCGAGTCAAGGTCGAGATGAGAAGACTCGCTCATGGCATTGCTGGGCGTCAAGACCGGTGCTGGCTCGGGCGATCCAACGGCGACGACGTTGGAAGCCGGCTCTGTCTCAGCGCAGGTCTTGTCGCCAGAGACAGTGTCCGACACGGCGCTGTCGCCGGCGTCTGACATCTGGACAGACTGCGTCTCTTGGCCTTGGACCTGTTCATTCTCTTGCCCTTGCGGCTCGCATCTTCCTCCATCCTGGCTCCAGTTGGGTCGATTCGTCGCCCTACCTCGTTTCTTGCGCTCCGTGTATACTCAATCGGCATGGTACAGCTGGCAGTTGAAGCATGGACGCTGCTCGGGGGTGCACTTGAGCTGCAGTGCGTTCAGATATATGTCAGACTCAGCAGTCCGCCTTGTATTTTCAGGAAATGGATGCTGATTCTTACCCTCTTCGTCCTGCAATATTCGCACGCCCGACCAGCCCGGCGCTGCACCCGAGGCTGCGCCGTCTGGGCTCGAGGCACTTTCGGGCCCGTCATTTTGGGTCAGGTTGTTCGCTGATCGAGACAGATGGGCTATCGAGGGCGAAGCTGGATCAAGTTGGAATGAAAAGGTCACAAGGCGGATGCACAAGCTAGTAAAGCCATCGCCACCGGTTCCGGGGAATTGAAGATGGATGGTGGCCATCCCCATGCGGGGAACCCTGTTCCAGGTGCCGGTCTAGGCTTGTTAGGCGAGTTGCATAGACGGTCCCTTATTGGTAGGAATTGGTCCCCAACACCCCTTTTTCATGCCCCAATGTTAGACAATTGGCTCCACAGGGAT
>SSHR01003183.1:0-24065 GCA_006518225.1 Fusarium neocosmosporiellum | reverse complement strand
TTCTTAACTTCGCCGATTATATACACTACTTAACCTTTTCCTTCTAGTCTTTATACTACCATATAATCTATTTCCTAATAGTCTTATATATATCTAGAAGCTAAGTATTAATATTATTATTAATATAAGCTAAGAGTGCCCGGAACTCTGGGCATTCTATAAGCTAAAATAGGAGAGAGTAGGCTATAATAAACCTTATATATAATACTTTAAGCTGGTTAGGGTTAATTGAATCTCCGGATTGATCGTTGAGCCGACGGCGTTTGCGGGGTTTTTCTTCTACTATAGCACGGGCTTGTTTGAGAATTGTTCATATTATTATCACTTTAGTTGTTCGCAGGGCTCCTTTTGGTAGACCATGGCCGTCAGGAGGAGGGTCTATAAGATATTTTATAGGAGCCGTAGTACCCCCAGAATAGGCATATGCTTTGCCACAATGTTTATAACGCCACTCTTCTTTTCCGGTCCGCGGATTATAGTATCTCGTCTCTATCTCCTTGTTTGGCATATGAGAGAAGACCTATGACGTTCTGGGCTTAGTGGAGGAGGTTATGGAGGCTATGCGAGGTCGAGATGACTGGCATTTGGGCGTTTGGCTCTGGTCTAGGTTATTTAACTGCCGGCTGGAAAACTCCGAAATATCGACTAAAATTAATGACTCTCTTCGTTACGACTATTAGCTAAAAGGGAGGCGTTATTGAGGCATGGCGGTATGGATAGAACGGCTCCTAGGCGCCGTAATATGATTAAGTATCGAGGAAGGATTTCTTCATGCCTTATCCTTACGGTCCCTGTGCAGTCTCCTTTGATAATAGAAAATTTAAATATCAGTATAAACTAGATTACTTGTCAAGTTTTAATCCTTAAGGCATTAGGTTCTAATACTACTGTAGGTATATTAATACTCGTCTTCTTTATTTTTACAGCAGATAGCCTTCTTTAGAGGCGCCTTTAATGTCAAAAACAATAGCTCACCTACTATAAGGAAATATCATTCCTATTAGATTCTCTTGGTACCGTCGTTTTTGATGTGGTATGCTACCCTAGATCTTCAAGCCTCCTATCTTAGCAATCCGCACCTTGTTTTTTTTTTTTTTTCAGCCCAAAGCTTCCATTGCTCCAGGAAGGGCCTTCTCTTCCAGATCGGGAACGGCGGTGCGCTTGGTATTCTTAACTTTCACTTGTTACCGTTGGCCCCGGAGGACCCTCGCACCTGGAGCCTTCTCGGCCTCGATGACAGCATAAATCCTCTTTAGATTCTCCTCGTTCCTAGCGATGGTATTTCAGGCATCTCTCAGTGCAACACATGGTCAACTGGGTTAGTCGGTAGACGTTCTTAATTCCTCCTCGGTAGCCCTGCTCGACGACGCCAGAGTAGGATCTCCGGCATGTTTCTCGAGCACCGTCAATCTATCGACAGTGAAGAAGACCCGATCCGAGGTTGCCGCTCAAACCGTAGAGCGAATTTGGGTGGTGGCCGGTGCCATTCAGGCGGCATCCGCAAATGAACGGCTTGCAGAGACTCCTGTATGCGCCTCAGCCACAGTATTCAACTGAAGCCGGGCGTGCTCTAGCTCGCTGCGCGTCCGAGTCGGCTCCTCTCGTGTCTGCAAGAGCTATGATGTCACCTAGGCCGTCGCTCTGGCTCTTTTGCGCTGGGGACGACCATGTCCCCTCCCGAAACGTCGGGTTCACCTTTGGTTGGCTACACGAAAGAGCAAGGAGGTTTTTCAGGCCCTAGCGTAATCCGAGAAGAGCGAGATTTGAGCTCCACCTGCGGTCAACGAGTCCGAGCATTCCGAACAGCCTGATGCTTATTGGAACGGCATAAGTGGCTAGCGCTGCATCTCCCATTAAGGTTTGTGCTCGCTCCGAATGCGAGACGCATCCACCGAGTCTCGAGTCGAATCCTTTGTTCAGTCAGGTTGTATATATTATCGTCGAGCAGGTTGCTGTTCAAAGAAAGCTCTTCTTTTCAGTCTGTGTGCCAAACCTTCCTTCCTCTACTATTACTTTTCAAGTCTTCACGCTCACTTTACACCATGGCTGTCAAGTTTTCATCAACTGTCCTTGTCGCTAGCCACTCAGCCAATGTCTTTGCTCGGGCGGCCGTCGATACTTCGAATTGCACCGCGATTACACCAGAGTGTCCTGTGGAATATACAACTTACGGCTACTATCCAAATCTTGGTGGCAATACCTTCTTTCTCATATTTTTCTTGCTTCTATTCATGGCCCAGCTCTATCTCGGAAAACGCAATAAGACATGGTCTTACACGGCAGCCCTCGCCACAGGCACCCTCTTCGAAGTACTTGGATATATCGGCCGCTTGATCATGCATGGCAATCCCTGGTCAGCACCTGGCTTCATCATTCAAATGCTCTTCCTCATTGTCGGACCTTGTTTCATCGCTGCGTCCATCTATCTCACGCTGAAGCATTTCGTTATATATTGTGGCCCACAATACTCACCTCTCAAAGCCGCCCTTTATCCCTGGATATTCGTCGGTTGCGACGCAGGATCGATTGTCATTCAAGCTATTGGTGGCGGCGTGGCGTCTGCTGGAACGGGCGGTGGCAAAGAGAGTGTTGCTCGGCTCGGCAATCATATAATGGTTGCCGGCATTATCTTTCAGGTTGTCACAATGGGCTTTTGTGGTGGCTTACTTGCACTCTATGTCTTCAGATACCGAAAGCACCGTGGAAGTCAAGGGCAGCGATCCTGGCATAAAAGCCAGTATGATATTGCCAAGGCCAACGGCACAGTATCACGTCAGAAAGTCAAGACGTTCGCCAGAGTTCTCGTCATTGCCTATCTCCTCGTCCTCGTCCGTTGTATTTATAGAATACCCGAGCTAGCCGGTGGTTGGGGAAATCATCTCATGCGAATTGAGAAAGAGTTCCTTGTGCTGGACGGAATGTAAGTCCTGACACCATATGCTTTCATTATCCGCCGGCGTGGCTGATTTTTATATCGCAGGATGATGGCGCTCGCCACTCTCCTCCTCACAGTTTTCTATCCCTCGTATTACTTCCCGCCCTTTGCCGCATTCCGTGCCGGCAACCATCTGCCTCTTGCATCTGAACGAATCCCCCTTTGATATGAGACGATACTTAATAACTAAGATAGGCTAATGATGTCCTATTAAGAGTTAGAAATCACGCTTGGGAAATATTATTTTTATAGACTAGATAGCAAGAAGCCTACGGGAGCTTTGCCTTCATTATCTTCTCCACGGGTCATGGTGACAAGGGGGTAGCCTTTGAGCTCCTCTCTTAAGATGATCTTTATTCCTGTTCATTAATTCATTGCCCTTGTTATTTCCTATTGTACCGGCCTCGCCGAGAAGCCTGTGAGATTCCCTCTGTGAAGCCCGCAGAAAGAAGCGAGGAGCGTTTTTTCCCTGGCTGTGGTTGGGTGTGTTCTGTTCCTCTAACAAAATGCCGCATAAGACAGAAATGTAATTGGCTTCTGAGGCATGAGTTTTTATATTTTAGGTAGTAATTTTTCCCTCACCGTATAGCGTTTAGTATAAATCAAATTAATAATAGACATTCTTTTTTTTTACCTACCTTATATGAGAGTCACATCTTAAAGGGACTAATAAGAGCATATTTGTAACAATTATTTAGCTCCTATAGCTTAGAAAGCCGGGCAATGCACAGATTCCAGCCAGGGGACTGGACGTCTGGATGCTAAGATGTGGACTTTTGCTTGCACTAATAAGTTAGCCCACCGGACCTGAACCTGCTTTTAGTTTAGAAAGCACAGTGTTTACTGCACATAATCGCACTCAACCATGCCCTCCCAAAACGTGGTGGCCTGGTTCTATAAATAAAGCCATCCACCCCCTCACCCAGCCCAACGCCTTTTCCCTTTCCACAACAACTGTCTGATTGACCACGCGCCAACCACCACTGCCCTTTCTTTCTTTCCCCTTCTCACCCTTCCCGGCCTCTCTGCACTCGTAGGGGAGGCCGCGTCCACCCCCTTACTCTGAATCAATGGCCACGTGCACTCGTGTCATCATGCTCATGCACCGGCTGCAGCAACTCGACGGTGCCTTCGGACTGCCTCTATAGTGGCAGTTCATATATGCAGGATGAGAATGTAGGGCTCCTGGATATATTTCCGACAGGGGGTGACTACGACTACAACTACGGCTTGGTTCCTGAATCGGGACCTGGAGGAGCTCACACCCAGGTAACTTGGGAAGCATTGGAAGGGAATTGCGGCTCGAACGTGACAGGAGTTGGTTCTGCAAGAGGACACAATACGACTGGATTGCTTGATGAGCTGACGATGCGGGACATGAGCGTTCCCGGTGGTTCATACGCAACATCTTTTGAAATGACGGGCAAATTCCTCTCCAAGGAGAGTGATATCCCCACTATGAACTCGTCTCCCGATCAGCAACCCCAAACAGTTTCAATCCCGACTTCTTTCACCACTCTTGCTTCTCTCCTTTCAACCACTACCGAGCCAACCTCAACAACCTCGACCTCGAGTTCACTTTTTTCGACCCCCACCACCTTCCATCCCTCCCCCGTATCGTCAGCAACCTCGTCCTCCGCCCATGCAAACCACAAAGCCTCCCCTGACGACGAATCTGTCATTGCCCTCAAGCGCCAACGCAACACCTCCGCAGCCCGTAGATACCGCCAGAAACGTCTCGACCGGATTGCCGACCTAGAGCGGGCCCTCGAGGCTATGACGAGTGAAAGGGATGATTTGAGATTGAAGCTCGCCAGGAGGGAGGCTGAGGCTAATGCTCTGAGAGAGATGTTGAATAAATGAGCATGTCCCAGCGTAGTCCTGGAGGCCTGAAGATTAGTTGGTATCTCGAGGAATGGAGATTTGTTTTATGTATCTCTGAGATGATTTTTCTACTGTGTATGCTTGCACTTGACATTACAAGTCAAATTTCATGATCAACCATGGGTTTCGTTCACGAGGCCCTCAACTGTAATTGATACTATATAAGTACTTGTATTCTATCGGCAACTTATTCCACACTATGATAATGCTTCCAGATTGAAGACATAAGAATGATAGAAAGCATGTCTTCTTGGAGTAGAAATGGACCATCCTGATACTTCCCGACAATACCCAATGGAGCTACACCGCCTTATTCATCCCCGTTCGGGGTCTCCGGAAGACAGTGTTTACAGTGGGTCGCTCCATATCAGCATGAGCCATAATGAGTCATTCTGAATCAGCATGAACCAGAAGGAGTCATTCTGAGTGATTTATCCTTTCGTAGACACACCTGTATCTAACGGCGGTAATCTCGGCCCTCTCGGCCCCTGTGATGATACCCTCTTTTCTGGCGTTTCCCTTTCTCCGTGGGCCTCGTCATGGAGCGGCTGCTCAGATAGGTAGTGATAGAGCATTGACTTCAAGCCCACGGTCAGAGTGGTTGATCGGTGCTGTGATTCTATGAACTGTCAGAAACAGCCTATGATGAACATGGTCAATCAGAGATACCAAAATGGCACTAATCTCGTGGGGAAAGGAAAGGTGGCATCTTGCACTAGTAGACTCACCTTTCCACTATCGAGTTTCCATGGCTGCCGCCGTAGAAGCTTAACTTTATCTAGGTTACCGTGGTTTATAGCATTGGGCTTTTATGCTATTAGATCACTGTGTTCTTTGATGTTGAGGCCGACCGGGACGTCACTGACACCAATAACAACAACCAAATTGGAACCTTGGATTTTTACGTTGTCTTGGGAGGAAACAGCTCCATGTACCGAGGCCTAACACCAGGTAGGAAAGTGCGTATCTTTTGGAGGCCGCTGGGTCAAAGAATTGGCACATATGAGCCCGTCCATACGGCGAGAGCGGAACAAGTCGACCTAATGCTCATCCTCCTGTTTCTGCGATAGGCAACTGGTGATATCATGAATGGCACGGCACGCAAGTGATCCATCCCAAGGTTCATTGTTGGATTAACTGACAAGATTCCGTCAGCCAATCCCTAGTACATTCCAGCTAGGCTGCCTCAAGATGTCTCCATGCCTATTAGCTTCGGATGAGGAGACTCCTCGCTTTCAATTTTCTAGGGCTGACTGGGAATCTCGACGCAGCAGGAACATTCCTTTGCGGGTCCAATATAGGATCCGCGGTAAAAGTGGCCACTCGTGAAGTTCACCTCATGGGGAATGATTAGTTGAATGAAAAGCCAAGGGTTAAAGGGATCATTGATCTCCTCCTTTGCCTGGCTGACTCGTACGTTGAATAAAGGTCTGAAGCCAGAACACTTGAATAAGCTATGTATTGGATAGTAAGCTTAAAACACCATCCTTAGCTTGAGCTTGTCCTCCTTAATAATCTCCTCCTTCTTCTCCATAAGCTCCTCCATATCCCAAGGACAGCTTATATACCTCCCACCTAGCCAATATCTGCGCTCAGCAGCTAACCAGGCAATCGTATCCCCAGCTACATCCGGACGATCCGGGAGTGCATTCCGCACCATCTCGGGCGCACCCTCAGTGATCTTGGTCTTGATCGCGCCAGGATTAACACAAAATGTCAAGAGTCCACTGTCACCATATTCCAACTGTAGTGTCTCAGTCCACCGCAATATCGCAAGCTTTGAACTGCGGTAACTGCTGCTCCCGGAACGAGCACTCAATGCCCCTGAAGAGGATACATTGATCATTGTGCATAAACCGTCGCTACTAGCATGGGTTGAGAGCTGCATGGGGAGGAACATACGCGTCATATTGAAGAGTCCCCGGACGTTGACTTCATATGTTCGCCAGTACACATCCGGGTCTGAATCGAGAGTTGGCTTGTAGGGTTCCATGTGGGCCGCATTGTTGACCATAATATCCAGACGCCCACCAAAGCCCTGGGACACGACGTCATGCATTGCTTGAACGCTGTCTTGCCTTGCAATATCAACCGTGCAGCTAAGCACCATAGGTTCTGGGCGTCCGGCTCGCGCTGCGGCCAACTTCAACTTCACAGCAAGATCGCCTGACATGCCGTGTAGATCAGCTATTGCTATCGCGGACGCTCCTGCGCGCGCAAAAGCTGTAGCTGTGGCGTATCCAATTCCGTTCTCCCAAGCTGCACCTGTGATCAGAACGTGCTTGCCGGCTAGGTCTAGCTTTAATGGGGAAATGTAGTCGTAGGTCGTGGAGTGGTGTGTGGCTGTAAAGTCGCCGCCAGAAAGCTCTCTTCCGGCCGATATTGTTAACCTTTGTAGCACGTGGGGACTGTACTTGAGGGGGCCTATAGTCCGGCCTATTCCCGTGACTCGGTCTTCCGCAACTCCGTTGTGCTCGGAAGACCAAGCACGGGGGGTACGTTGACTAAGGAAAAGGCCGGTTGATTAGGGCAATAAGAATGATACTTCTAATTACGTGTGCATTACACACAAAGAGAAGTCACTCGGTTATTGCGATTGTCCCGTATTCTGCACCGATGATGCTCCTAATATGTCATTACCCCACCCGTCGTGAGGGCATCACGACAAACCTCTTCCAACCACCTCAACTTCTCTCAACCACAACAATTGCAATTCTTCATCAATCCGAGATATGAATACATCGTTGGAAATCCACGATTCTGGAGATTTTATTCATCAAAGGTGGATTGACCCGGAGACCGGCTTGCCGCACTTCCATCGCTTTAACTCCGAGAACCTCGAAGAACGTACCGTCGCCGCAGCAGCTCTTGTCAAGTCAAGGTTTTTCCCCTCTGTCGCGGCTGCTGCCCGGGCCTTCAAAGTCTCATACAAGAGGCTTCTTTCGAGGGTAAGAGGAGCGAATCCACGCAGCCAAAATGGCGGGAACAACACTCTTTTCTCACCAGAAGAGGAACAGTCGATAATTGTGTGGTGTTGGCGGCGTGTCACACAGGGACATCACATACAATATCGTACTCTTCGTCAACATGCCAATGCGATCCTTAGGGCCACCGGCAGGAAGGCTACGGCCTCGCGCTTCTGGGCTCGCCGCTTTATGAGACGTCATCGTCAGATCTTTCATAGAAGAAAGGCGACGACGAGAGATGCACAGCGTAAAGCGATGGAGGACCGTGCCTCTATTTAGAAGTAGTTTCTGGAGTGGTATTACTTCTCCCGCGCCGGCGTAAAAACCGAGAACATCTGGAACATCGATGAGACAGGGTTCCAGATCGGATACTTGAAAAATGGTATCTTCGTGTGGACTTTCAGCGAAATAAACCAGCCAGTCCTGACTGACGCTCACGAGACTATCTCCATCACGATTATTGAAGCCATATCAGCAGCCAGGGCGGTGATACCGCCGTTTATAATCATGCCCGGTGTCCAAATCCCGTCCAGGTGGGTTAACAACGATCTTAACGGCGAGGCTGTCATCACGACATCTCCAAAGGGATATATCAATGATATTATCGCTTTGGAATGGTTTGAACACTTCGTCAAACATACGAAGCCGGCTCGAGAGTGGCAGAAAAGGGTTATCCTATTGGATGGTTGCGAATCTCATTTTACGAAGGATCTTTTCGCACATTGCGAGTCTCATAATGTCACTCTTTTCCCCTTTCCTCCGCATCTCACACATATCCTTCAACCTCTTGATATTGGTATATTCAGCTGCTATAAACACTGGCATCAGGAGGTCCTGACGAGGGAGATTGCGGACGGTGCAACCAAGGGTGCGCTCAACTCAACGTATTTCAATATGTTGAATGGATTGACGATCAACGTCAACTCAACGTCAATCAACACCGAATACGGGTTACATAAACATCACTCCATTTTGAGTTATCATTGATTAAATGGATTGAAGGTGGTGGATTTAGGGTAGCTGGTAATAGGACTCGTGATTCCTAAAGTGGTTTTAGGCATCTTAAATAGGTTTAGTCCTTGCGATCTACCCTTCCCGTCACACTAGCCTTAATATGGTTTAGTTCACCACCTTGGTTTTTTTCCCCTATTGGATCAATGCCGACGCGTTCCATGATCGCGTTCCTCCGCGACCTTGATCCGGCTGGACGCTCTGAACCAGAAGGAATGGAGTCTACAGCGCCCTCCACGAACGACGTTGACGTGTTATCTTCCGCAACACTTACAGTGGCTTCTTTAGCGACGCCAGCTCCCAGCCTGCGAGAGGAAACACCACATGAAGAAGTAGAGCATCAGTACCTCTAGCGATGCTTCCCGGATTACGTATGGTCCCAACGCGTCCGAGATACGCCATCATGGGTATGGGGTTTTAGGTACGATATTAAGGATTCTTCTGGTAGTCGGCGGTAGGTCTGTAGGCGCTGCATCCAGAACAAGAATCCCAAACCCAGAAGCTTCGCGGAGAAGGGAATCTAGAATACGAATGCCTATTTATTCAAGGGCCATGGAATACGCGCTCCCCCTAATAAGACGAAATCAGCCGCTAAGAAAAAAGCCGAAAAGTTAAAGGCCAAGGATCAAAGGTCCATCGCCGAAGTAATAAAGCTCGATACGCGACTCCCGCGCGAATAAGACATTACGAATAGCCTAGCCAAGGGTTTCGACTATAAGCATTTCCAGCGCCTTCTACTCGAATAGATCATCAAAGAAAACCATATACTTAGCGTCTATGAGTAAGGAAGACTACGCTAGATATTCGAATACCTTAACCCACTTATCAAGATCACGGATACCAATATTACCAGAACAACCATCCGCCGCAAAGTTCTCTCGGCCTACGAAATGCATAAGGATAAGGTCATCACAGCGCTAAAGTAGTTATACGGCCTGATTCATATCTCCTTTGACGGGTGGAAGTCAGGCAACAGGCATAGCCTATATGGGATTGCTTATTTCTTTCGGGATGAGAATAGCCAGCCACGCAAGCTGACGCTTAGTATGCCGGAATTATGGACTCGCCATTTCGGATATAACATTGCGGCCGAAATACTAGACGTCCTTGACGCCTATGGGATCCAGGATAAGATTAGGTACTTCACACTAGACAACGCGGAAAGCAACGATAAGGCCATGGAGATAATTGGTGACGAGCTCGGGTTCATCGGGTCGATGAGGCGTGGGCGCTGCTTCGGCCATACGCTAAATCTCTCGGCCAAAGCACTGCTGTTTGGCCACAACGTCGAGGCTTTCGAAGAGCAGTTGTCAGGGGAAGCTGCTCTGTCTGAGGCGGAGCATATGCTTTGGCGGCGCAAAGGACCTATCGGAAAGCTGCATAATCTGGTGGTTGACGTCCGAAGGTCGGACCAGCTTACTTATTTGCTATGGAGTATACAACGCTCCGAATTCGATCTATCCTCGGATCCTAGGATTAGAGCGAGGCAGCCGGTTGATTTGATCATTAATAACGATACCCGGTGGCTTTCTCAACTATATATGATTAGACGCGCCATCATTCTTCGACCATTCATCGAATAACTCGTCTTGAAGCATCGTCAACAGTGGGAGCAAGATAATAGATCAAAGAGGATAGGGAATCTTAGAAAGTCTACGAGGGAACCCCGGATTTGCTTAGAGGAAAACCAGCTTACGGTCAATAACTAGGCAGTCCTAGAACACCTGGCTAAGCTTCTTGGATTCTACGAGGATGCCGTGAAGACTCTGGAAGGCGATAGCCAACAACGCAAGCGGAAAGGAGGGTAGGTTGGCTCGTACGGGAATGTATGGGAGGTTATCCAGGGATTCGAGTTCTTGTTGGAAGTGCTCGAGGACTATAAGCAGCTTGCTTCTGAGATACCCGACGCGGAGCACTTCCGAATTAATATTAATCTGGGTTGGGAAAAACTCAATAAGTACTATAGCAGGCTAGATAAGACACCAATCTATTACACGGCCTTAGCGCTATACCCGGCTTTCCGGTGGGGGTATTTCGAGAATGAGTGGAAGGATAATACGAAATGGGTGACGAAGGCGAAGCAGATGGTCCGAGAAGTATAGGAATCGGACTATCATCACCTGTAGGTAGTCCGGAGTCCCATGGATAATGAATTAGTTACGAAGTGGCAGCGAAAGTACTACAACCCATTTCAAGCATACTATAAGCGCACGCGGCCGGTTCTCGGATATGGTTTAGTGAAAGAGGAAGCGACTTTGCCTGATGACATCAATGAAGATATTAATGAGCTCGAATTATGGCAGTCATCGTAGGAGGATAGAGATAATGATATTAGAGATCCGATATTATACTAGCATAAGCGCAAACGTCGGTATCCTCGTCTTTCACGAATAGCACTAGACTTCCTTACGATCCAGCCGATATCAGCAGAGTGCAAGAGGATTTTTGCGGCGGCAAGGCGGATAGTAACGCCACTATGAAATCGGCTAGACACGGATATTATAGGAATATATCAAGTGCTGCGATCATGGTTACGAGCTAGGGTAATTGACGACCTAGACGTATTACTACTTCCTATTGAGAATGGTAGTGGTGATAGGGCGGAAGAAGGATCCTAGGTAGAGGTGGGATATGAAGAAAAGGGGATAGGAGAGTAGGAGTGAAATAGCTCAGCTTGGAGATCAACGACTTCAACCAGTGTCCATTCAACTCAATTTGACGGATAATTGATCAACGCCACTGAAGAGAGTGGTTGACCAGGTCAACTCACCGCCACCGAGCCATTCAGTTGATTGAATTGAGTGGTGCACACCCTTGGTTGAGGGTGTACCCCTGGTCAAGATCAACGAAAATCACCCCTATTGGGAGCCTAACTGGCCAAATGTGAGAACACTGATTGAGCCGCAGCTCGCTCGATGGCGCGAGAAACACCAGGCTGCAATCGATGCCGGCCCGAAGCAAGAAAAGGGTGGCTCGTCCAAGTATCAGATCGGTCAGCTGGTCAATCGGGGCGTCAAAATTCTTGAGTTTCATGAACAGGGTCCGATCAGCCCGTATCAGCTCCTCAGCAAGAAGTACATCCAGTCAGGAAAGGGCGGTATCACGTCCTACGATGCGCTCTTCCGTTTGTCTGAGACGATGTCGGAGTTGGAAAAGTTCAAGTTGGATATCCAGCCAATTGAGTGGATGCGACAGCGCCTGCACGAGCTAATCCTGGCCGAGGGCGCCAGCTTCAACTTGCCTCGAACGATCCATGACTTCTATCACGACTCGAAGCTGACTGCCCTTCGATACAAGCATGGCTTCAAGAACATCGGCCGTCCCTCTGGATTGAAGGCGCGTCAGAGCCAGGGCAGTCCAAGCGACACGCCCAAGCCTCTGAAGAAGCGCAAGAGCATGCATTCTGTTTCTAGCACGTCTCGCGAAACGTCCTTTATCGACCAATCTCCCTTAGCTGCTCAAGTTCCCATGGGGCCTGACAGCCCATCTAACACTCATCTTCATAAGCGACCCAAGTGCTTGTCGCCCGCTTCCGGTCCGGTTCACGACGAGTTCCCCATCGACACATGGTCTGATACGGACTCACATAGTGGTGGCGAAATCACTAAGTATGACTGGCGCCTCTACCAGGTCAAAAACCGATTATTCACGAGCTCGACGGCAGTCACCCAGTATTGGACCTGGATTGAGCAAGCCGGCTGCTTCCAGCACCAAGTCCTTAAGAACGTCAGCCCTGCCTCGTGGGGTTTGTTTAAGGATCACATTGACTTCCATGTTAACCTCGACGAGATTGAGGAAGTGATTTGGACCATTGAGGCGCTTCGCATTCACATCATCATGCGCAAGGTCAACGTTACCATGGACAAATCGGATGGAGCACCTCGTGGCGATGTGATGGCATCTTTCAAGCGGGATCGAACTATGCGGCGGTTTCTGTTCTTTTGTAGGGAGAAGGGAGTCAGGATGCTGAAGCAGACGACGTAAGTACCAATCTTGCCTCCACAGCTCATTTGCATGGAGCCTCCAAACATTGCATGTGGAAAGGTAACTAACAAGGTTGACAGGGAGGAGCTCGACCACCGCTGGCAAATGATGCAATCAGACCTGCTTCCAGACGTCGATGACCGCGGCGAGTCTAACAAACACCTGCTGGAATAGTTTTCTCACCTGGAACGAGAGCCGCCCCTGACACCTATGCCTTGCGACGGTGAGTCGTCGACGATTAATTTTGTATGGGAAATTTTTGGCGGTTGCGTGGCATGGGCCAGCCGACGATTACGAGTTTGACTTCCCTGACAACTATAATAATTTGAAAATGGGTAAGGATATGGAGTCAGTGTCTGCGATTCGATTGATACCAATATTGACATGCGAAACTGCAAGATTGTGAGTTTGTCGGTATATTTACTTCGAGATGTTTTTCTTTGATGGTTGTCGGGCGACAGGGCTAAAGAGCATGGGCTGGGCAGCCACAGCCAATAAGGGTGCGTCTTGACTTACAAGGTGCAGCAGCTGTGGCTACAGACCATCAGTCTCATCATGCTCAGCTCGAACTGTCGACGTGGAATAAAGGAGCTAGGTGTGGTATTAATACTTGGGGGTAGTCCGTAGAGTTTCGTCTGTAACTTTGACTCTACACTATTCGAATTCGTTTACAATGGATTACTTCGAGTATGTGCCAGAATACCGGCTTCTCGGCTGTCGCACTTGCAAGACCATGGTGATTCGACAACGGATCAGAAAGCATCTTCAGAGTTCTCCCCACCATTTGAGCATTGCTGAGATCAAGGATATGCAAAAATGGGCATCCAGCATTGATATCATTCAAGATCAACAAGAGATTCATGACAGTCTGCCATTTATACCCGACGATACACCGCCAATTGCAGCATTAGGTCCAGCAAAGACGGGGGGGATCCGGCGCGAGTTTGTCCCAGACGAAAGCACAACCGGGCCGGATTGTCGATACGTAGGCGCAGATCTACGACGGATCTAGAGCTCAAGGGTGGACGTCGCTCAGCCACCACAGCCGAAGAAGAACGAAACAATACTCCCGTGGAGGAGCGGGGTCTTGTATTCACGACTGTTTCTGACAGGCTTTCGCAGCGAGTGGTTTGAAGTGGCAAGGGGACTAAATCTTGATCAGCACAGATCTCAGGACCACGGCTCACAGGTCAGACTTCAGCAGGCCATTGACGCATTCCAAAGGGCAATGATGTCCGGAGTCAAGAGGCAGGGCGAATTGATGCGGAGAACGATTTTACTGCACCGAATCCGTGGCTTCGTCGGCTTGGCTCTGCTCTTCACTTGAAGAACTTTAGCGGGAAAAATAACTTTTTGAGGGACTTGATCTACTGTACAATGACTATCAGAACTGTAGTAGAGTTCTTTTTTGTTGTCAACCTAGCACTGATACACGAATGCAGACATTGAAATAAAAGATCAGTGTAGATTCTATTGCTCCCCCCATATCTAAGGAGCGACGAAGGTTGGTCTCTTATACTCGTGTTCAATCTGTTGATCTCATAGGCAGCAGGCTGCTGACTGATGCTAGTTGAGGTCGTTCACGATCATCGTGATCCTTGCCTAATTTTGGCCTCATTCCAATAACCGGATCTTGGCAAGTTTCCTCCAACAGTAAGTGAAGGTCTCTGGAGCTTGACACGTGTCAAGATCAGGTCGCTCATTCAATAGTGTCACACGGATAGGGGTTATCCGAGCCGGATAGAGACTATCCGAAGGATCAAACACATAGAAGTCTCAGCTCTGGCAGCAGACTTTAACTATAAAAGACTAACCTTTAGACTCTCATTAGATAGAGAAATTAAGAGTCATTCATTGCCCGATTCACCGAGGGACCTTCTGCCCGGTCGTCAGCTAGTCATGCATCCGTGCCGAGCGACACTACGCCCCGTTACAGCTGCTGTCAACCTAGCACCGGTACACGAATGCAAACATTGAACAAAAGATCAGTCTAGATTGAGGTCCAGAAATATATGGGCGCTCCCTTTCCTATCTAAACGAGCGACGAGAGTCGGTCTCTTATACATGTGTTCAGTCTGCCGATTCATAGGCAGCAAGCTGTTGCCTGACGCTAGGTATNNATTCACGATGGTTGTGATCCTTGCCCTTGACCAACACGATTGAATGAGCGACCTGATCTTGACAAGTTTCCGCCAACAGTAAGCGAAGGTCTCCGGAGCTTGACAGCTACCAACATAAACCAATCAGGCTACGATTTACTACGTTGGGAACCTTGACCGTCACAACTCGCTTATCATGTACGTTACGTGCATTAGAATCGCTATGGCTGGTTATACGAAGAAGGTATGCAAAATGCTATCTAGGAAGTCTTGGCTGGCATATCTTGCTGCAGAGCTGCTCTCCTATATGGCATACTGCGTTCAGCACTAGGGGATAGACTTCTAGGTGCCAGAATCGGGCCGACAGTCGCGAAAGTAAGCACGCGAACTACTGAAATATTTTGGTAACTATTTTGAATTTCGCATGGAACTTCCAAACCCTTAACCAGTCTATCATAGTGACCTGCCGCATTTTGAGGCCCCGCCTAAGTTCCAACTACCTTTGCCTGGATTACCTACCCACACTTAGCCAAAAGACGCCGGATGTTTCTTCAATTGACCATTCCATCTCTTGCAATATCACTAAACACTCTCATTGTATGGTCCCACACTTGCTTGTTCGTCCCATCACTCATGTAGCTATTCAGTAATTTGCTCTCTCCGTAAGGCTCTCCGTGCCAGTCTAGTCGCAACGCTGTGCTTCCTTTGGGAGCTCCAGGTTGCTCGTGTGATAGACTGTTATCACTTGTGGCAACATAGAGGTGCACATCAGCTGAATCCTTCAAAGTCCCAAAAAATGGACTAGCAAGGATTGAGAAAATGCGGCCGAACCCTCTGACAATAGGTCCCATGCCATTAGAGATATTGGTGCCTCTGACAAGTCCCGGACAGGTATGAATGAAGGTAATAGTCGGATTATCCATGGCAAGCCGGTGGAGCGTAAGAGAACTCATGGCAGAGGCTTGGCCAGAACAATTCGAAAAGCTGAAATGCTGCTTTAAGAGGAGATCGTCCTTGAAAATCTTGCCTTCATGCCCTGCCATGCAACAAGAAACGACCCGGGCCAGCTCTCCCCCACGTGCAGCATTGTCCAGGTGTGGAAGGAGATTGAAGACCAGCCGCATCCGAGCGTAGTACTGCAAGGCGAACATTCTATCCAGCCCTTCACTGGTCTCTAAACCACGCGTAAGCTCGATGCTTCAACTAGTCGCTCTCGACATCAGAACATACCGTCACCCGTCCAAGTAAGATAATTGATGCTCATGAAGAGAAGATTGATCTTGTCTTCCTTCTCCTTAATAAGACGGCATACTTCGTCGACATTTCGGAGGAGGGTGAGATCGCTCGGCAAGAAATGAACCTTGGCAGCATGGTTGACTTCTCGAAGCTCCTCGACGATCCTTGATCCACGTGACTGGTTTCGTCCGATGATATACACGGTAGGACGTACGGTATTGTGGACAAATTCTACACAGGTCGCTTCTCCAATCCCACTCGTCCCTCCAGCTATTTGCCGTCAGTTATGGTGCTGCATCTGTAGAGGAACGACAATAGTAATGCTCAAATCATACCAAAGACAGCCACCATCCCAGGGCCTAGCTTCTGCAACTGCGAGTTGCTGGCACGTATGCTTTTGATCGGAGGCATTGCTGATGGCTAGCAGCAACTAACTGGAGTAGCTCTGGCGATTGAGTGATGACGGCTGAGATGCTGCCCCACAGATCACGGCAGGGGCTTCGTGTCAGGTTTGGGCCTGTAGATTTGCGGTAGAAGGACCCAGAATTAGTTCAAGGTATGTTGAGGTCGACGAGACCTCTCAACTGGTGCTTTGCAGAAGAACGAAATTCTCCAAGGCGAAACAGGGTGCTCCTTAATATAGCTGAAAACTTACCAGGCTGGTCCCATCCAGGTATCGGTCTAGAAATGGCTGGCCGAGTCAGGCTCTTACAGTTCATTAATCACGATGCTCCGCAGTGGGTGAGAGTGAGGTCTGATTGGATGGCTGTACAGCCATCGCGTTTACGACCGGAAATGGTTTAGCGCACGCGGATAACACCAGGCATAAAACGTCAACGAGCCTCAGGCAATAACTGTGCTTAGTAATCCTCCTGCGCACTGAAGTAAATCTGATTACCCCCCGCCTTGAACACTGCTACTCCTCACTATTCTTTACCTGACGTTGATCGTTTCTAGCACGCCCAGTGCGACAGCGTCATTTGCGAACTCCCACGTCCCCTTCTGTCATCCTGTCCGACTGTTCTTGCGGACTCGCAAACTGCCTTATTAGCCCGGAATCCCAGCGTAAAAATTGCCAGAAGAGCTTCCAAGAATGGTTAATGTAGGCAGTCGTTCTCAAGCCTGCTTCGCCTGCAGAAAGCGCCGCCAGAAGGTATTAAACCCACGTTTGCTACAAAATCCTCCTTGACAGCTTATGCTCCACACTAGTGCGACCTACAGAAGCCTTACTGTCGGCGTTGCATACAGGGCCGGCGACCATGCCCAGGCTACCCCGACTCATGGGGAGTCATGCATCGCCAGCAGAACGAGTACGCAGAGAGTACTGTCCAGAAACGGGTTGAAAAGGCGAAGCAAGAGAGAGGAGAGCAAGCCGAATCGAGGTTGGCAACGACTTTTCGCACGGTCTCTATGAGTGCCGAAGTCCAAAGCTTGAGCCGCTTCTACAGAGATTATGCAGTAAACTCTGGTGTCACCCTGCTCAATATCCTCCCAGTCTTCTATGCTCGCAACTCACCAAGTTGTTTCCAAGATGCACTCCAAGCTGTGGCGTTGGCAAGCTCAGCTCGCCAGCTCCACCAGTCTGGATTGATGGTCCGGGCGTGGCGGCACTATGGTAAAGCAATTGCCGCACTCAATGTTGCTCTCAGTGATCCGGTACTAGCTACAGATGATTCGCTTCTTGTTACACTATTTCTATTTCTGCTATTTGAGGTAAGCCACGTTCAGTTAGTCACGTTGTAACGATAGTATGAGAGATGATTTGATAGAAGCCCACATTCTCATTACGCTGAAACGAGCAGACAATATGTGTGCAGCTATCCACACTCAAGCCGACAGATGGAGAGTTTCAATGTCATCCCCACTTCCGTGGTGGATTGGTCCTGCTTCGATGGCGGGCCGAGCGAGCTGTAGATTCACGAATAGACCGGTATTTCTTTGCTTACTTGTGTCATGTCTCGGTACGCTTTTCAATCCCAAGACAGCCCGAGACCAACTCGCAGCTAATCTCTGCATCCAGCTGATGAGGTCATTCATTGACCGCGAGCCTAAAGATGCCACATGGTTAGCTCTGGAAAGTTTCACGACGCCGTGGACTACCGGTCCTTTTCTGGAACCAATACTTCGTCGGGCAGTCAACTTCAGCAGTCTCGTCCGGGGCGAAACAAATGCAAAGGGCCATAATCTAGCCAGAGAAGAAACGACACAGCTCATCAAGAGTGGCATCAGCATCGGCGAAGACCTCGAAGTCGAGGTGGCCAGTATTACTGCCTCTGAACCCAATCTGCCCTTGGAACAACAGCCAGCAGTATTTAACCATATGTTCACGATCTCCACCAAAACGAATCAGATAATAGCGAGAAGTCTTTATCGAACTGTCCAGCTCCACGTTACTGAGTTGGTGTCAGGTCTCGTGGCCTCCGCGGAGGAGGATGAGATAGAGACTAGTAGTGAACTTAGCCTTCAGTGGGTATCATTGGAGAGGGCCGTCATATTGGAGCAGCTGTGCCAAGATATTAGCACTGTATTTGGATTCAATGGCAAAGACCAGTTGCAGGAGGATAAGACGGGGATGGCATACCGAGCATTAGGCATGTTTTGGCCGATGGCAACCGTGTTATTCTCCTCTAATGTTGAGGAGGATAAGAGGTTATGGGTGCAGGCTAAGCTTCGATACATTGGCGAAGTAACCGGATATGGCCTGGCTGCGTTGGCGGCCCAAAGCGCCTATATTAGGGTTCCCTTGAGGTAAATTACCAGGAGGTAAATTACCAAAACCACTCGGTAAATGACGGTCATAAACCTGAGGATTATGACCGTCATTTATCACGTGCTTCCAAATCACTATCAGGTGAAGCACTATTTTGTGGCTACGGAAAGGTATCGGCGGAATGATACACGCGCATGCTTTCCGGTGCAGTTGCTATTCGTCGGGGATGAGGTACCAATCGCACCAAAATTGGCTGTACGGCGTACAAGAGGTCCATACCCAATTCAACAGCCCCATGTTCGTTTCTTCGCCAAAACTCCCAGATTTGATACTTCAATATGATAGTATTATATAACTATCTCGAAAGCCAACCTATTTACATTTCGACGTGAATAACAGACTCTGCCTCTGCGTCCGTGCCTGCAGCTACAAAATGCAGTCCTGGAAATCCAGGCTTCGAAATCGATCGATATCGATCGACCACTATATTTCTTACTAGGTATCCCTATCTAAACCGATCCAGTGTTGCTAATAATATAAACAATACGTATATTGGCAATATGGACCCCCTCGCAATAATATCGTATTGTCGAGAGGCGATATTGTATTACCCAATATGAACAGGACCCATATTGTATTATATTGCCAAGAACCCAATATATTGGCAGTGTAACAATACATCCAATATATTCCACGTGATCTCATCATTCAACTGCCTCATCGAAAATCTCGTCACCTTGAAAATCTCGTATCCCAACCCATGACTTCAGGCACTCCAATACTTCAATCACATCACTCCCAAGTCGATTTCGACGGTCTATAATCGTTATCTTTGCCCCAGAGAAGAGTCATTCGGGCTCCGCAGATATTGCAGGAATTGACAATATATCCACGGCCATCTTGCTCAGACTCGGGTAGTTTTTCTGCGGCGTCTCCTCTAGCCACCATGCAAGGGCGCTCGTAAAACCATAAACCCGTTCAGACTTGCAATAGCGCTCGTATTCGTCCGTGATCAGTGACGGCTATAGGTGCTTGTTCCACCAATTCAAGAACTTGTTCGTGGTCGCCGATGGGACCTCGCAGAGTGGAAGAGCTAATTCCACGGGTTTCTATTCGTTCCATAGCGTCTCAAGCAACTCTTTCGACGACTTAACTTACTCCTTTTTCTAGTTCTCCTGGATGTAGTACCATTTATGCGAAGGGTGGAGCACGATAGCTGCAACGTAGGCAGGCGATTCATCAGTAAGGCGATAATACTTATCCAGCTTCGCCCAACCCGAGTTATACATCGGTGCCATCACCGGATCGTCGATATTCGCCTCCTTGCCGGCTTTGAATTGTGCTAATACGAAGTCCATGGCCAGGAGGACATTATCGAGTGTTGCAAACGATGACTCGAGAGCCTTAGTCGTCATCTTCAGCTTCTCTAAGAAGGACTTGACCTTCTCCAAGATGGTCCAGTCCTCCGAAGAGAGCTCATCTCCAGTGCAATCTGCTTCCATCCATTTGTTGAAATAACCGTCAATTACGTCTCTAAGATTCAAGGCCGCTCTCAACATAGTGTGCCACGGGCTCCATCTTGTGTTGTTGTCTCGCGCAAACTTACGGTTATGGCTGGTAGCAAGGAACTTTTGGCTGCGCTGAATACTCCGTTGGATGTAAACGACGAAGTTATGAAGCTTGCCAAGAGGTCCCTTCTTCCGCCACGCTTCAATATGCTTTAGTGTCACATTATACAGACCTATATCATCGCATTCGAGCTTCTCATTGTCGGTAATAAAGAGGAAAGCTCTGGTGGCGAGATTGGTGATATGACCTTGGCAGCGGAGTCGGTGAACTTTGGGATCGTATCGGATGTCATATCGGCGAAGGAGGCCTGTGGGATGTTAGAACCAGTTAGTAGAAACGGTGAGTTGTACTAACCAAGCGAAAGGGATCTTATCATTATATCATTATTACTAGCATTATCCATCACGTAATATCCGGGTTTTAAAGCAAAGCCCTATTTATTAACCACTTCCAAAATAGCCATAGCGAGGTGAGAACCGTCGTGCTTACTGTCGATGTCTCTTAACGCCAAAATATGGTATTCTAGCTGACCGTCTTCTGTGATATAGTGGCCGACTACGCCTAAGATGGCCAAAGAGTTAGGAGAAGTCTAAAGGTCGTAGCTAATGTGAATTCTTAACTTCGCCGATTATATGCGCTGCTTGACCTTCTCCTTCTGGTCTTCATACTGCCGCATGATCCATTTCCTAATGGTCTCGTGCGTATCTGGAAGCCAAGTATCGATATCGTTATTGATGTAGGCCAAGAGTGCCCGGAACTCTGGGCATTCCACAAGCCGAAATGGGAGAGAGCAGGTGTTGTTGAATTGCGCAGTGATGCTGGGTGTGATTGATAAAATCAACGTTGTTATTGTTATTGTCATGGTGAGAGCTCCCTAGGGGTTTATATCCCATGCGATTCCATCTAGGACTTTCAACTTTCAATCTAGGACTTTGTGATGTGACCCTGAAGTGAGGGGGAAGCTCCCAATTATTCCAACATCCCATCCAACCAACACTCTTCTGACGATTCTTTTTTTGCTAGGACCGGCCGTTTCTTATCAACCGGTAACGGTGGCCTTGGCGGATGCATACAATACGAAGGCTTGGCCTATACCACTGCATATGTTGGAAGAACTGAGAGTTCCCCCTAAGCTTCAGGATCNNTAAGGCCCCAAAGGGCCTCTCATTTAGATCATGAAAACATAACCAAGAATAATTACAATCACTACAACAAGAACTACCTTTTGTCAAGTGCACTCAGCATTCCTGTGCGACACAACAACAGCATATGGCTTCGCCTCAGGAGGCACAAACAATGGGCACAATGGATCCAGTGGCAGACCTTTCTTGAACAACGAGGAGGTTTTGACCGACTTCTCCTACCGCGCTCTGCATACTGGCGTAGTAGTTGGCAAAGAGGTAGCCAAGTTGTACTACGGCCAAAGTCACACCAAGAGCTACTATCTCGGCTGCTCTACTGGGGGACGGCAGGGCTTTAAAGAAGCTCAGGACTTCCCCGAAGACTTTGACGGCATTGTTGCAGGGGCGCCAGCCCTAGTATTCAACAATCTCACGGCGTGGGCAGGGCACTTTCTGACTCTTACTGGCCCGCCTTCAGCGTCGACATGGCTTAGTCCTGAACTCTGGGCTCTTGTTCATGAGGATATCCTAGCCCAGTGCGACAGTCTCGACGGAGTAAGGGATGGCATTGTTGAAGACAATAACATCTGTCCCTATCGCCCCGAGGGCCTGCAATGCTCATCATCTCAAAGTACGAATAGCACGGACTGTCTCACAACGGAACAAGTCCGTGTAGTCCGCGAGATCTTTACCGACTGGTACGGCCTCGACGGTAGTCTCATCTATCCGCGGATGAACTATGGTAGCGAGACCACGTCGTCCGGAAGCTTGTACAGTGGCCAGCCATTTAGTATTAGCGAAGAGTGGTTCCGTTACGCTGTCTACAATGATCCAACCTGGGATCCAGCAACATTATCTCGAGAGGATGCATCATTTGCTGCCACAAAGAACCCAGCCAATATCCAGACGTGGAACGGCGACCTGTCTTCTTATCGAAAAAGGGGAGGCAAGATACTGCACTACCTTGGTCTAACGGATTTCATTCTCACCTCGCACATTAGCGAGCATTACTACGACCACGTGTCGCGCACCATGGAGCTACGCTCCAAGGAGTTGGCTGAATTCTACCGCTTCTTTCGAATAAGCGGTATGAATCACTACACTGGTGGCGTCGGTGCCTGGGGGATCGGAAACTCTGGAACCGTGCAAGACGGTGCTGAGCAGACTGCGCAGAACAACGTCTTGCTTCAAATTGTCGACTGGGTTGAGAATGGGAATGCACCAGAGACCGTGACTGGTTATAAATTCATCAACGTGAGTTACGATCCAGTATTGATGCCGACCGAGTTCAAGTGTTGTGTTGAAGAAAGCTGACTTGGCTTTACAGGACACGGTGAGTCTGGGGATCGAGACAGAGCGGAGACATTGCAGGTATCCTTACAGAAACACCTGCGTTGACCCCAGTGATCGGAATGGTCCGGTATGAGTTGGTATTGGTATGGTATATACCGCCAAGACTTGGTATGGTTTGGGGAAATCTCGATACCATGGTATTACCGGTATACCAAGTCATACCGGTAACGCTAAAAATAGGCCGAGGTAAAGCACTTAGCGGCGGGAACTGGTTAGAATCTAGAGTAAATTGGCTAGTTTAGCAGGCTAGTGTATAGAAAACCTCGCTTGATTTGGTGCATCTGTATCATGGGATCTCCATTCCCCACATAGCCGTCCTCGTTAGCGACACGCTCAACGTCAACATCTCTCAACACTCCTTACGTCATTGCCCGCACCTACGATCCTTTCTCGACATCATAACCGGCGCCCATTCCATATCCACCACAAGGATGCACGGTAAAAGAATTACATAAATCGATAGAGGGAATCTCAATAAAAACGATTTTCTTAATTTCATACATTTTAATCTTCTTCTGCAAGCTTTTCTTCTATGGAAAGGCTACCTAGTTACATGATTGCTCTTATTTTCTGAAACCGCGTCACCTTCTTCTTCGTCATTATTGGCAATTTAGATCGATAGAGGGCCGCTTGATGGTTCAATTAAGAGACCTATGTATAGGACGTAACGTAGAGGTAAAACGAAAATGAAGAAAATCGATCTGCCCTGGTTGTAAGGAGATATTCATTTTGTCACGTGATACCCTTTACGCGTGACAAAAGTCTTGACGGTATTACTGGTCTTACCGGTCATTATGTAAGCAGTCGGTATGGTATGGTTTGACCCTCATACCATACCATACCGGACCATTCCGATCACTGCCACGGTCAACGTGATTCATTTGGTCGTTATACTCAGCAGCCACTGTCGGGATGTTGATCATCTTGACAGCTTCGTTGCCGAAAAAGCGGCGTATTGGCTTGGCTTCTGACTTCCGTGATGACGGCTTCTTCCTCTGCCGTATGACACGCTCATCGTCGGCACCAGTGAACACGGTGGTCAAAAATAATACAAGCTTATTGTCTTTCCAAGCGATTTGGTTGACCTAGGGTCACAGCACGAAGACGAATTAGTAAGGATTTCTCAGTGAAAAGTGTCTGAAATCAGCACCTGGTTGTTAGGGGTTGGTATCGCTTTGACCGTATTAAATTCGTACA
>SSHR01003181.1:0-10422 GCA_006518225.1 Fusarium neocosmosporiellum | reverse complement strand
GCCTCATCTTTGGCCATGTGACTTCTGCCGCTGCCGCTGCCGCTGCCGCCATGACGACTCCCCCACGCCCCCTCGCCGAGCGCATCCCCCCCGGCGCATGGGACTCGCACATGCACGTCCTCGACGTCGAAAACTACGCCCTCTCCCCCGCCGCCATGTACCGCCCCAACTCGTACTCCCTCCAAGAGGCCCTCTCCTTTGAGGCTCAAGTCGGCATCCGCAACATCGTCCTCGTCCAGCCCTCCATCTACGGCCTCGACAACACCTGCCTCATCGACACCCTGCGCGCCCTGGGCCCCGAGCGGGGGAGGGGCGTCGTCGCCTTCGACCCGCCCGCCATGACCCCCGACACCCTGCGCCAGTGGCATGACCTGGGCGTCAGGGCTGTGAGGTTGAACGTGCAGTCCAACGAGCTCACCGTTGACGCGCAGGAGCTGGCTGATCAGCTGCATCAGTACGCCGATGTTGTGCGACCCTTTGGATGGGCTGTTCAGGTCTATGTTCCGATGCACATGATTACTCTTCTGGAGCCCATTGTCCCGTCCCTCAACATCCGATTTTGTATAGACCATATTGGTTATCCATCTTTAAGAGGCCATAATAGCGGCGACCCATACGACCTGCCTGGCTTCGCATCTCTAGCCCGTCTCCTCAAGAATGGCCACACATACGTCAAGCTATCAGCACCCTATCGCATGAGCTTGCTACCAGACCACAGCGACATTGATCCCATCGCAAAGGAGGTCATTAGCCTAGGAGGCACCAGCCGTGTCGTCTTTGCAACCGATTGGCCTCATACAAGGCACGAGGGGCTGGATATCAAGCCATGGATGGAGACGGTGCTCGACTGGTGCGGCGACGACGAGTACCTCATCCAGAGGCTATTTACCGGAAATGCAGAGGACTTGTGGGATGTTCCAAAATCATCATGACCATGTTTATGACGGAAAAGTGCTTTCTTTGCATAGCGTTTGGTCTGGGCGGAGTACACGTTTGGTGTCTTCTCGGTAGAGTCAAGGGTCGGCGCGGCACAACAGGATAGGAATGGCAACCGGTATGTTCATTGTCATCATAGAGCTGCATGCGTGAGGGCAACGGTAGACATTGTTCCTCTGCCAATTGATTGATTTTTTTCTTTTTACTATTTTGCATAGATCGTGTCAGTATTTCCAATCGTTCAGAGATCATTATGTGCATCTCCATTCTCGGCTTGTAGAGGTCAGATACGTCTCGACCTTGCCGTCTCCTGCGATTTTGCAGCATCCTTCTCTTGGATCATGATGGTAATAATCCATCATGGTCTTTTAGGAGCCCCTCATGTGCCAGCATGAGATCAGCCTGTTGGGCTACGGCCTCATGACACCATAGCCGCCTCCAGTGATGGCCTGAAACGCACCTACGGCCGAGTGCAAACAGTCACATGGGACCTCAGGAGAAAGGCGCGGCGCCTTACCTTGGCCATCTGAAGCCGTCGGATCATCCGGTTGAGTTGCCAATGAGAATAGACGAGGCTCCCAGGGCGTAGCAAATCTCCAGTCGCTAAAGTTCGTACACCTTGGCCGATCAGCCATGAGTTGAGGTAATAGTCGGGACTAGCTGTATCGTTGACTCCTGGGCTGGACCCTCCGAAAGGCCCGAGTTGTCTTGCGGAGTTTCAACAACCACCCGTGATGAGGAGGCTTGTTCTTTCCTTGGCCTAGTTGACAAGCCTTGTCTGATCAATTACGGCTTTTGGTCGAACCGGGCCGAGGTAGCCTCCTTCACGACTCAAACGTCTGTGGATTATTACCAGACTCGTGAATAGCACCCACCCGTACGCTCAAGGGTTCAAAAGTTGATAGCGCCTCAAAGACGCCACGGTCCACGGCCATAGAGTTCGGGCTCAAATTGTCGGCCCATGGAGTCTGGAAGAGTTGATCCGGTTCGTAGGGGGACTGTTGAAGGGGCATTTCGAAGGGGGGTTGATACATAGATTCGGAAATCGGAACATCTGGTGTCATTGGCGGCATCTCTGCTGCCGGCTGCTGAGGCTGCGGCTGTGGTTGCGGTGGTTGTTGTGGATTCAATCCTAGGCCTAGGCCGAGGGTAGCTACCTCTCTTGTAATGAGTGCAAGGGCGCTCGAGATGACTGTAGATGATTAGAGTTGAACACGGCGCGTACTCTGTCTCACTTACCTGGATTCACAAACTTAATCTGGTGCAGGGCGTGGATGCAAAAGTTGAGTTTGCGAACTGCTTGTTGATCTTCAGGGGTTGCCTGCACCTGCAGGAGGAAGATCGTCGCTGCGATGTAGACACTGTACGACAGCGATAGCACGCAGTGGTTGATGGTAAAGGTTCGGCAGAAAAGGTCAAAGATGGCAATGATTGCCGTTGCCGACGTGACGCATTCTACGAGATGGTTCTGCATCGGATGCGGGCCGTCATCTCCTGGGTGCACCTGCCAAGAGAGCATAGGTCTGAACAGGAGGATTCTGAACGTATGGTAGAGGGCACTTGACGGTGGTCAGCCAGTGCTTAACAGAGAGTTCATAAAGGATATACTCACTTCATGGTGACAATGTGTGATGGGGGCGCGAGAGCAGGCAAGGCCAAGGGGTCAATCTTGAGATGAGGCGGCAACTGATCCCACCACATCTTCATGGCAGGATCTTGGCTTTGTAGGCACTCTTGCATCTCCTGCTCCGTGTTCTGGCAGAGCGGATCATACATGTGGATGAGAATCTCGTTGAAGATGACGGATAGTCGACAAGCACTCATAAAGCATGATGTCGAATGAGCCGTGGCAGGCGGGTACTTCCAGTCTCCCCCGTGAGGTGAGTCGAAAGGAACCCAGAGCTCGTTCTCAGCAGAATCGTCCACTAGAAATTGTCAGCGTGATGAAACGTCTGAAAGAGTTGAGCCAACTCACTGATGATTTGAGGCGGAGATACAAGTGAGTGTTGCATGGATGGCGAACGGCCAAGGTAGAGGCTAATGATCTTATCCCAGAAATAGCAACTCCAGAACAGTCGGTGCCGAATCTCGACCTCCTCGTCAGACAAATGGACCGAACCTGGGTATCTCTGTCCATCAACGCAAATGCCCAGGTGGTCGATGAGTCGGAAGGCAATGCCGCTGTAGATCCAGGCCTGAGTGGTGTTTCCATGCCCGCACTCCTGCGCACTTAGTAGAAGAAGAGTCTGAACTGTCGGAATTGTGCAGACGCCTCTGCTCAATTCATCGAACAGCATGCTTCGAGCATGCTTTGCGAAAACAGCACCCCCATCGTAAGACTGATCCAGCAGCCGTTTGGTTGAGGGATCACTCTTCCCCCATCGAATGGAATGCGACAGTATAGCATTCAGAAGTGTGTGCGAATAGTAAGGCCCCATCGATTGCATGTCACCTGTCTAGGGTTAGATCACGGCATGGGGGTTAAGAATGGTCAAAGCATACGAGTAAAGGCGGGCCTGTAGATGAAGTTGAATAGGGGCTGAATCCAACACCAGTGCACATTCAAGAGATATTGAAAGGGTTCCTAGAGATGTAAGCGACGGAATGAATAGATGAGCTAGAAAGGCATACAGGGATGTCGGAGAGGTTTTCCATTGCGCGCTGGTGCCATGCATTATTAACAAGACGCTCTCTCCTATGGGCATCTGAATCAATTGAAGAGAGCGAGTCGGCCTTGTGCTTGTGCGGATCACTGGGAAGGTTGAAAAGACTGGTAGCGCCATGATAAGTGATGCCGCCCTTGTCGTCGATCTTGAGGCCCATGAAGCTTCTCGTCATATGCTCGTCGCCATAGCGGCCCGAGTCGTGGCCGTTGAAGACACCCGGGCTAGAGTGATTAGATGCGGCAACAGAAGGAGGAGACTTGACGGCAGCCAGCTGATCCTCGAGCTCCTTGATACGCTCCTCGAGACGCTGAGTGTAAGACAGAGTCGGGTTTCTATTCGGGCGTGAGTGAAGGGCAAGAGAGCACGCGACCAAGGGCAGTCCCACAGTTTGTAGATACAGTCATCGTTCCTAGCAGCACAGCGATTGCAGATGGGCTGCTCGCCACCGCACTTGACCTGGGAGAGGGTCAGCAGGGGCAGCTAGAAGCAGCAGAGGGCATATCGACCTTGCGTCTACGGCAGGGCTCGCAAGAGAAGGCGCTCTTCTTGGTTGCCTTTACCGACGACATGATGGGCCACGGCGTCTGGCGAGAGGAATCGAAAGTGTGCTAAGAAGTAGTGATTTCCGCAACAGAGTCGTGAGAGGGAGGCCTTAGGTAATTCCCGTCCCCCGCGTTAAACATCGAGGGCCCCACTCGGAGGAAAGCGGCCAGGCCAGGCGTCGCTCGGCTCCGTCAGGTAGTGGTTGTTCGAGTCGCAGCTTATTGCATATGCGGACCTAGGAAAGCAAGTGCTCGCTGTTGTAGGAGCGAGAATCGAGAGTGAAATGGGGCGGAAGCCAACTGAACGAGAATTGCCCGTCCTGTGACCGGCCAAGAACCTTGGGAGGCGACACTGCGTGCGTGCGTTGGGCCGGCGCAAGACGAGGACCGGGCTCGGCGAAGTGGGGTGTTTTTTCTCCAGGCTTCGGTGTAAGATGACCTTGGACCGGGAGCGAGCGTCGATTATCGCAATTATCGATTATCTCGAGGTGGGAACCGGCAAGACTGGTCAAAAGAGGTTCAAGGATCATCTGCCGTCATCAGCTGGCGCAGGAACAATTATTGGGACGGGACTCTCAATGCCGTTAATGGTCACGTGCATCAGCCCAGGTGCCTCTTGGTGTCCCAGCATGGAAGGCGCGACAGCCCGAGTTCCAGGATGCATCCTGTCCGGCGCCAGCCATTCCCTGCCGGTTCCCAGGCGCCTCTACTTATCCTCAAAGACACGGTGATGTTGCTACATGGTAGCATTTTTCTCTATGAATGCCTGATGACGGCGTTGGGTCTAGACTCTTTCTCTTCCCGGCTCCTCGCGGAAATAAGCAAGGTCAAAACGGCATCTTGTTCACCATCATGACATGATTTCGTTGCCCTAACGGTACTTGGTCCGCCGAAAGCGCAGCTTGAATCTCGAATCAAACGCCACCGCAAGGATCTAGGAATATTGGCAGCAGCCATTTTACATGTGCCAAGCTGCGTCTGCGAGAGCGAAGCCGGCCCTCTGGCTTGTCAGTTATTCCCGTACCGAGGGACTGGGCAGAAGCCGCAACTTGGCGCAAAGACAGCATCTGATAAGCGGCTTGTCTCTGCTTTCTGAGAGCAGCCATCTCGACGTTTTACCACGATCACAGGTTTATGAAGGCTTGAAGCTAGTCTCATGAATCGTGCTCGATCAATCTCACCTTGTCTCCATTCAGTGCGAGCAAATTGATCTTCGGGCGAACGGATCATACCCACTTTCACGGCTCAGAGAGGACCTTGTCCCCATCACCCGGCGCGGTGGATGCCGTAACTGCATGCGACTACTAAGAATTCATTTTCGTACAAATTATCGATGCAGGTCAGTGCCTGCCAGAGTTCTTCATGACTGGGGGACAGCACACTTGGGGATCTTGATCATGACCTCGACCTGATGTGAGACCTGTTGCACTGACCTGGTCATGATGCTGTCTGTACCTTGCCTTGGTCGTCCAACTCTTGCAGCAACTGGTCTTTGCTTTTTCTACCTGCTCACTGACCCCGCGAACTTTTCAGCCTGGTACTATGGCGTGCATATGCCGGAGTCATACCGTTTCTCTACACCATCATACCACGTTTGTCAGGCAACATCTGGGGGGAAACGGTCACTTGACGCTCATGAAACGATACAAAGTCTCTCAGACACCGCTCTTCTACAGGGCGTAACTCCATTACCTGACGAATCGCGCTCTTTTGACTGGTGGTGACTGCGATCATGGTACGTCGAATCTTAGGTGTCTTGTTCCACCTGTAGAGCCCTGGGACGACCAGCCCTGTCTCATGACTGATTCCTGCTGTGTCATGACTGGCAGCTGAGAGGACTCTGCCACTGCATTGATCTGCCACCTTTGATTTACCGGGCGATTGGTAACACCCCCTTGACCGACTTTTTGGTCTCGATCTTGGCACCTGACTTGTCCTGTCGCGGGATGTTACTCCAGCTGTCAACATGGCCAGTGTTTCTAGGTGTTTCTTGAGCGTGATTGACCGGTGCAAGGTCTACTGCAGCAATTGATCTGGTATCGTTTGAATTGGAAAGCCAGTGTGGAACCTGTAGTACTTGTGGTTCATTCTCCTCGTGCCCTCGGGCGACAATTGCTATTTCTGGTCCTGTTGATCTCGACTTATAGATCCATGCCACTTCGATCGCGGCATCATGTTTCAAAGACAAACTCGAAACAAAGTAACTGTTGGACGAGAGTGAGGCGAAACCACCGGATGCTCCCGTCCGATCGGCCTATTTTATTATTCTGTCCTTGTTGTTTTTCCATTATTATTTTTCGTGGTCCCTGTTTTCTAGAGTTGCACTTGACAGCGGGCTCATGATCATCGCGGCGTGCACTTTTATTTACATTTGCATTTCTAAATAACACATATATAAAATCCATGGCATATTCAATAGCACTTTTGCTTCTCGACCGTTGAGGATCTAAAACGACAAGACCCTGTATTCTTGGCAGAAATCTCAAAGTCGGGCAGGGATATTCCATGTGGAGAGGCGATCCAACGTTGGGCATTTGATCGTCGCGTGTTTCACCTTTTCAACGTCGAGTTTACATCATATTCCCCAGTAAACCGGTTTTTCATAGACGTACTTTCTTTTTAAATAGGATAGAGTGCTCCCCGCTTTGGACGACATCTGACAACTTAACTTGTATCGCACAACATGGCGGCGACGACGAGAGTGAGCCTCTTTCGGGCTTGCAACTTTGGCTTGTGGGCGGTTCAGTTTGGGTTTTTACTTGGCTCGATCGCTTATTGGGCCTTTTCTGATCCAGCTAGCAACGACCCCAAAGCAGTACCAGCGGCTTCCTTGATCATCATTTTGCCCGGCCTCACTCTAGAAGCCTTTCTCATTCTCAAGACGGCTTCTTACTTGCCTCATCTATCTTCATACACGCGATGGTTCGACTCGTTCTTCTACGAATCTCAATCCTCGGCCCTGGCGCTAGAAACCCTCCACCTAGTGTGGCTCACCGACACGATCCTTGTTGGTCGTTCAGTCTACATGGACGTGGTTGTCCAGGGAGGCCCCATCCGAGACATCATCAGCTTCTTGCGCCAACACCCTCCCTTGGCAACCGCAGCACTCGCTCGTATCTGTCTTGTTTATTTTCTTTTGTCTTACGCGAGCTTGGCACTTTGGATCTGGTGGACCGGCATCGCCGCCATGGTGCGGCGCAGTAGCCGTTCGATCCAGGTACGCGAGAAAGAGGCTTCGGTGGCTTTGATGAGCTCCCCGGACGACAAGGACAATCACGGAAACTAAGGTATCATTGAATTTTCGTCACAAAAGCAAATGCTTTCATTTTTTTTTGCAGAAAAAAATCTCTTACAACTCCCTCCTTTTGACCGAATAATTAATTAATTTCATGTTAATCGTAGACCCATCATGCCCTTCCTCGTGTACTCCGGAACCTCCGATGCTATCCAATATTTTCCTCCACTCTGGTCTTCCCCGATTCCCCGAGATCCAATGTTGGCGTGTCACAGACACTGACGAATGCAAATGCAGTTTGACGGTCAATATGTGATCCAAGCAGCGGTTGGCGACCTAGGGAGCGACGGGGCTCATCTGGCCGTCAATCATGCTGTCGTTCCTCTGGTGCGGGCTCGCGTCCTTGGGCTGGATGGTGTCGACCTGGGACTGGGGCATGGCGGCCTTCTCATGGGCGTGGCTGTGGAAGCCGAGACGGTGGTGGCGACCCTTCTCGAGGTCATCGTCGTCCTGGCCCGGGTTGGCAGTCTGGTACTCGAGCCACTTGAAGGTCTTGTAGCATCCAAAGGCGAGGAGAGCACCCATGAAGGGACCGACCCAGTAGATCCAGTGGTAGCCGACAAACTTGGTGACGACGGCAGGACCGAACGAACGGGCAGGGTTGATCGAGGTGCCGGTCCAGTTGGTGGCGCAGATGTGTGAGATGAAGACAGAGATGCCGATGCCAATTGGGGCCAGGTAGGTGCTGCGGTGCTTCTCAACGGCGAGGAAGTAGACCGTCAGCACCAACTGAGCAGTGAGGAACATCTCCATAAAGACACCCTGGGCCTTGCTGGTGCCATTTCCGAGTGTGTTGGCAACGAGAAGCGGGCCGGGGGTCAGGCCATCCGTAACGGCCGCAGCTGCAATGGCGGCGACGAGCTGTGTGGGGATGATCAGGAGGCCATTGAGTGGCTTAACAGCACCGACGAGCATCAGACCAACGGTCACCTTTAAAAAAAAAACAGAGTTTAGCATGTAAGTCCTCGGATCCGCACAAATGCTGCTTTTCTGGCCTGACTTACAGCAGGGTTGAACATTCCACCGCTGACGCGGTAAAAGATCCAGACGTTGACGGCGAGTGCTGTTCCAAAGGATGCGGCAATGTACATGAGACTGAACGGCTCCAGAGGTGCACTGGGGTCTGAAGGGTTGTTGGTGACGAGGGCAGTCTGCGCTCCAATGAAGGAGAGGAGGAGAAACATGAATGTTCCGCAAAACTCTCCTAGGACGACGACAACCGAGTTCCTGGCGCTGGAAGGGAGAGGGTGGCCCTGCTCGCCTGGTTGAAGTGGTCCATCATGCTCTGTAGAGTGGTTGGACTGGAAAGATGCAAGTCGGGCCATTGCGGCTGATGAAGGGGGAGGGGTGTTGAGCTGTGTAGAGGCTATTGAAGGTGAAGTGATGAGTGAGGAAGTGCTGCTTGATGAGCTTGTCGAGGGAGGTGGTCATGATGGCGCCCTCAGAGCTTATTATATATCTCGAGGAAAAGGAAAGAAGGGTAGCCACACCAATCTCAACTCATGGGGCCCATCATTCCTCCATCAGGACAACCTTGGACCTACCTGTCAGCCAAGAAGCCCTTAGTCCCTGATACACCTTCGAGGGGTGGGCAGTGACACGGCCACGGCCACGATGGGTCCCGAGCCTGACTCCCACAGTGGTGTAACGACTGAGCTGCAAGTCCAATCCTTCCCTCTCTCTGTCTTGCAGGACCGCATCTGACAAGGTTCCTAAGTTCTCTAAGAGCTCCATGCTGTGCCAGAGTCTGCGTGCCCAACTAAGCTGAAGGGCTCCGAGAAGACCCCGCGATGCTTTAGCCAAGGCCGGCTAAGCGAGGCCCATATTCAGCTCGGGGATGCCTCTCGACACTGTTTAGGAATACGGGACCCGATTGACTTTTTCTTTCCTTCTGCTAAAAGAGGCGTTCTCCGATACACCCTCGGGAGAGGGACACTATGCCCTCTTGGCTCTTCAGCCCGTGACGAAGCATATTCATCCAAGACCGTGGTCCACCATGTGGCAAAGCGCCAGCCCGTGAACATGGATGGATTGCTTTTTGAGAGAGACAGACGGCAATGTGTGGAGAGAGAGATGACACCCCCGGCCGTTGCATATGAGCTTGATGAATCGAGACCACGCCATGGTCTCTGGCAAAAGAATGCATGCAGTTGCTCTCGTTCAACCCCCTGCGGACCCCGACGGTTGGAATGTCTCGGAGCCAGGGGGTGTGCGCGTTAGCTAAACGGAAGGTTTTTTTTTTCCTCAGTTCGACCGATCGACGGTCCCCCGCATGTGCATGAGAAGTGATAGCACATATCAAATGGGCGAACCGGGCTTGCATGAGATGAATGGCTTACCTGCCGCCCATTCGTGCTATTGCCGGAAGCTAGTCTTGTCTCAGTCGAGGAGTGTCAACGGCACCACCCCCAGAGCTACCCTACTACCCACCATCATCTCATCTCCTGTGGCAGTTTGCTTCCGTTAGCTGGTTGCTCATCAATGAGTGTTGCCGGAGATGGGTGTCATGGAGAGTTGCGGGACCTTTCCCACCCAGTCAGCTGATGACGACAAAGGCTTTTGAGTATGATTGACTCGTGGATTCTTGGTGGATCTACGTCACTGTCGACGAGACCGTGTTATCTCAGCTCGCATTGTCACTTACAAAACGGAATACCCGGAGGAGAGAGAAAAACAACCACAAAGAGGGAACCCGAAGGAAACCCTAGAAAGGCCCGCTTCCGGAAATGGGGAACCCATGCCCGGCAAGCATTGTGGACTCGACACAAAGATCCAAGTTTCTTTTTCACAAGCTGCCGTCGAAGACAACGTTTTTCTGTCGGTGTTGGGATGGGATGTGCGCGCGCGTGTCTGGTAGGTTTGAGTTGCGCCAAACGCTGTGATACCACCCCTTGACCCTTGTGCAAGACCGTTGATGAGGAGACATGGTCCATTGGGAGGGGAGGGGTGTGGTCTAGGTGTCGTGTGGTGTGGTGTCTTGGTG
>SSHR01003180.1:0-30766 GCA_006518225.1 Fusarium neocosmosporiellum | reverse complement strand
GGAATGCTCCCTGCACCCCTCATTCCTGCCAAAATTCCAACAGTATATTCTCATGGTGATAGCTTCAAAAACCGATTAGAAACGGCCAATCAATTCAGCGATAAAAAAATGCCTCACTTACTGGTTGCGGTCTCTGCGGCCGGTCTGATATTGCGGGGGAGAGCCTCCTCAGTTCACTAGCCCATAGAAGTTAGGTGTGGTGGAGAACAGGAAGGCTAGCAGGGGTCAATGACCCATAGGGCGGACCGGATGTTGTGAGGTAATACAGTAACTCAACAATCACTCCTTCTTTAACCTCAAGAAATCAGGCAAAAATGGCACCTGAAGATCGCCCTTTTGGTACTGAAATAAGCGGAAATTGCGAATTTAATCATGAATTTACTCCCGAGCAAAGAGCAGCGATGATGGCCGAGCTACGGGCCGGCAAATCTCAAAGCGAAGTTGCGAGCCATTTTGGCACCCCGCAAGGCACGGTCTCGAAGACCAAGAGACGATGGGAAAACCACTAAAGCCTGCGATCGAGGCCTCGAAAAGGACGTCCAAAGAAGCTCTCGGCTTTGCAGATTATAAGGATTAATTCATATATTAACCGGCATCGTGATCTTATATGGCAAGATGTGTTATTTGAGCTAGGGTTAGATATCTCTATTCGCACCTTGAAGCGCCGTCTTCATAGCCATTGGCGCCGCAAATAGCGGTCAAGAAGACGGATCCAACTATCAGAAGAAGACGCAAAAGAGAGGCTTAAACACTGTCAATTTTGGATACATCGTCTTGACGATTATATCAAGGTATAAGGCGTCAAAGATAGAGCCTTTTTCCCTTGCTAATATCCCTCGCAAATCTGCTTCACCGACGAAGTCACAGTTCAAAATGCGCCCAATAACCCTGACGGCTAGGTCTTCCGACGCCCTAATGAGAAGTATAGGAAGGATTTAGTAAATACCCAGTCTCATAGAAAGCCTCGTCAGTCGATCATAATATGGGGAGGCATCGCGGGAGCAAAAAGAACACAGATCATCGCTATGACAAGGGATCAGCTAGCCAAGAGGAAGGGATACTCATCCTAGAGCTATAGAAAGGCCCTGACAGAAGGTCTCCTTCCTTTCCTCGACTAATTCGAGCTTTTCCAGCAGGACAACGCCCGTATTCACACTGCCAAAGCGTCAATGGACTAGCTGCTTTTACATGGGATCCGGCCCATCAGCTAGCCGGCACACTCGCCGGATATAAACCCTATTAAACATATCTAGAAGGTATTAAAGGCCAAGCTTCGAAGACTACACCCTAGATATATCAGATCACGAAGCAATGAGGCTAACAGGAAGCTGCTGATTAAATGGATCCAAGAAGCGTGGGAGGCCTTGCCTGACCGACTGATTTTAAAGCTAACGACTTCGGCACGCAATAGGCTGCGCGCCTATATCCATGTGCGCGGATAGTATACTAAATATTAATCTACGGAATCAGGGCTTCAAAATGATATAGCTTTTATTTTAATATGACTTCTATTTATTGCGTAAATGCAGAGTGAAGATGAGGGTTGAAAATGAGGTGTGTAAGTGGTGGGTGGGGCGATTCCAGACTTTTGGCCTTTAATCTTTATCAGTCACCGACTAAGTACACGCTAAGAGAAACGACGGGAATTTTCATTCAGGAACATCACAAAAGGAGCTGTTATTAAAGGTGAGCCTAGAACACCGAAACGCCATGATGGCCGTTCGCTTCTCTTCTCGTTACGCCTTCCCTCACACTCCGCTGCAACGCCACCGCCGCCATGAGATCCGTCCTGCCAGCCATCCCTCTCCTGGCGTTCTGCCACCTCTCGTTGGCATCGCTATGCAGGCCCTACTCTTCCTCGGTTACTTCCGTCCTGTCCACAACCACCGCCGAGCCCAGCGACACTGAATCTGCGCCGTCTACAACCATATCCTCAACTACGCTTCTCGTGGAAACCGAGTCATCCACAACCCTTTCATACTCGACGACTTCCTCAACGGATAGCAGCACTAGCGAATCTGCCACGTCGAGCAGTGAATCGGGTTCCGCCACGAGTGAAACCGAGAGTGTCACCTCGGATTCGTCCACCATCCCCACCACTTTGGCCACGACTCTGAGTGTTGAGCCCTCAACTACAACATCGACGTCTGTCTCCCAAGGGCCTACCAACCTTATTCTCAACCCAGGCTTGGAGGATAAAGACACGATAGCCCCTTGGGTACGACTTGGCAGCTACGGAAGCGTGTCTCTGTCCACCACAGAATTCCATGGAGGCAGTCAGTCTGGCTATTTCACTGGAGCACCTGGGGGCCCCGCAAACATGGGCTTTAGACAATCCATTGACTCTTCTTTGATCGAAGTTGACAAGGAATACCGATTCTCGGTGTATGTGAAGATAGCATCTTTGTCGAGTTGCTTCGGCACATTTGTGGCATGTGGCACGGGAGACGCATACTTCAACACTGCGACCTTTGGGGGCAACGGTGATTGGACCCTAGCGACAGTGACATGCTCGTGGACGCAGGCGCGTTTGGATGCTGGAGCAAATGTTCGGGTAGAGGGTACATGTGAACGGCTATCTTTCTATATGGATGACGCTGCCCTTGAAGAGGTCGTGGCATCGGGATAGTGCTATGTAGGAATTGGGCCAGCCCTTGTATATAACTAGGTCTGCTGGAGTTATTAAAGGGGCATACGGCCTGGTAGAGCCGTTACCCAGTTCTCACTGCCCCAAGGACAGGCTCCGTGGAGTTTATGTAGGACCCAAGAACGGAAAAGAGATTCGTCTTGCTGATTTTACTCTATCTCGATTTGGGTGCCTTTGAGTTTGATGCTTATACTCTCCTCCGCCTCCTTGATAGCCTCTCCCTGCATCAACCCTGGAAAGATCCCATACCCGACTACAGTAAATCGGTTCGTCGTATTAGGGACTGGCCGTAGAATGATCGGGATCCGGCAGCCAAACAGAACCCAGACCTGGTCTCTTGACTTGACACCGGAATCTTTATCTAGAGTCCCCAACCGTCCACCCGATGTCCCCACGAATACCACGTAGCTGATATGAAGCATTGGTACCAGCGCCGCCCTTTCCTCACTAGATAACACATCCGTGGGCGTGTATCCTCCAAAAATGACGTGTCAGAGGCTAAATCCTTGCTGCTCCACCTTGGTTGCTGCGACGCACACGGCCCGAAGCAATGACACTCTTCTCGCTGGCGTTGGTTTATCCTGATGGTACATCGCTCGGTAGCGATGATCTCTCAGCCATGAGAATAACAGTGAAGTGACGTCTTCTTTCTCGTAGAGGGGCGACTCAGCCGCATCTGGCCAAACTCGTCGACAGTATCCTTCCAACTTTTGGAACCACTCAAGAATGGGCTGACCACCTGCTTCTTCTCGATCTCCTACAAAGGAGACTGTGTCAACCGAAAGGCCTTCCGCGGAAAGAGTCAAAGTATCTGGATTGACAGAAGCACGAACCGCTCGAGTAGCACCGCAGGCTCGACTCGCATTGATGGGTCCCCAGTTGATAGAAACATGTGGCATCCAGGTTGGAAGACCCTCTCGATCCGGAGCAGCGTTGGGTGCATGGCTTCGTTCAAATGCCAGGAAAGAGAGGTCGTGATACTTGTCTAGGAAAAGACTGAATACTTGAGAGTATATGTTGACGACGGGAGCCTGGTAGTCAACCCAAACCGCGCTTTGGTCTATGTCTGCAACAAGTCCTAAGACACCATAGACACGATCTCTGGGCTCAGTCATCTTCAAGTCAGATGACTGGAGGAAGAGATGTAGCAATGACGATCCAAGGATGTCTCGTGTTATCTTGAAAGATTCCAGGTCTTTCTCGTTGTGAAACTGACGGCCCTTGAGCAGACTTTCCCTGGCGCGCAGTATACCGCCTCCCAGAATCTCCGGGGTCGAGTCTTTTGTGCTCCCGTCTATGTAGCGAGAAAGCTCAGACAATGGGCCACTGAATTGAACCATCTCACGCTTGATGACGCCCACTTTGTCCTGGAATTGCAACAACTGCGCCCCGTCAAAAGAATCTCGGCGACAGTACACCTGAATCTTTGGAGCAAGGATCAATTCTTGTTGTATCCACAGTCGACGCCAGTATGGGTTGCGAAAGATGTCTGCAACCGGGTACCAATACGATGGATCGTGAAAGTCGTCTAGCTCTACCCCTTTGCCAAGGTTTTCCAAGTCTTCAAACACTGATGTTATGGGTTGTACGTTGTGATCGAGCCAAGCACAGACAACTTGGGCAGTGGCGTATATCGTTTGCATGAGCTTGATCTGATGCTCCTTCTCGGCATTGTCAGGCTGGTTGATGCAAATGGCATCTGTCCAGATGACGCGGGGCTGGCTTCCGTGTCTCAAGTCATCCAGAGCTTTCCTGAGGTTCCGGCCTATGGGGAACTTGGCGCCATTGACAGAAATGTCGTAGGTTGGCCGAGGTGGTCCCCACGTGTAGCTGAGCGCCTCGAAACTGGGCTTCTCGTCTAACGAGACGCTGAAGAGACGCGCGATGACCCTGCTACCAGGTTTGCCAGGGTATAGCTCCAAAAGCCGTATTTCTCGTTTCCTTGGGTCTAGAGCCTCGTACTGGAACTATGAGGCTTTTTTCGACCTCTTTTCGACAGTCGGCGACAACACAGCCGGAGGTGGGCGCTTCGCTCGTCGCTTGCCCATATCGAGTACATCGGAGCTATGCACAAGTTTAGAGAGGAATGACAGGGTAAATATAAGGTATCAGTAGGCGAAAGAAGAGTTGCTACCCAAGTCTGAATTGGTGCGGGGGTCGAAAATCGAGCACACTTGAATGCAGAGAATGAGGTGCATGGATAAGGCTGCCAATCAGACGCATATCTCACCCCTGCGGCTGAAGTAGGACGATGAGTCACAGAATCTTTGATGGATAGGCATCTTGAAACTGCCCCGATCAGGAATGGTAGTGCCATTGCAGCAAAATTGTTGCCGAATAACCTGATTTCTTTTCGTGTTGGATATATCAACCGACTGCTAACACCGTGCTGAGAGGCATCACCAAGGCAGCTTTACGTGTACATGTACCCAGATAACCATATTACGTGGTATTTGCTGTTGGGGTACTGGTCCCACGAGGTCGATTTCATTCTGGGGCCCCTCCGATTATGTTGGCCTGTTACCGTTAAGTAGCACTCAGCGGCTGTCTCTTCGCAGAGTACCAGCAAGCAGCAAATAGCACAACTGAGCGATCTACGGCACTGTTGCATAGTTTATGGATCTTCACTTATTCGGATTGAGTTTAGTTTGAGAGGCCGCGGCTAAGCCCGACTGGCAAAGCCGAGGTGGATAGCGTTGTCTCAACTTTTGCATATGTCTAATCAGTTTTCGCTATCTTGCTGACCTTCGTGTAGAAATCTTGATCTCTGGCAGTATCGGGAAACTAAAAAGGCCAGAGCTTTGCCGGTGGTGGTGGTGCGGCGACGGTTCTGGCGACAGGTGGTTGTAGTAACTTGTTTGTCGTCTCCGGGAGAATTTGTAAACGACCCGAGCATTTAATCCAAGTTCACTCGGAGACAACTCCGCATGATGGAGGTCAATTCATGATATGAATTGCATAACGATCGAAATCCTGGGGGTAAGAGGTTCTGTTCGGTTTTGCATGTCGGCCTCCTGCTGACCCTGACCCTAAGGGCACATTGATTCAATTAACAGTCGGAGACCGCTTTGTCCCGGTCCTTATAAATCTCAGATCAAAGTCGGAGGAATATCAGTCCGACTGCGTCAGAAGGATTCGAGGAGATAATCCTTCGGCCCTATAAGAGACAGCCGATGAGACCAAAAGGGGTAGAGAAGACAGGATTAACAGAAATACCAAGAAGCCAGACTCATCATGCCCTCTTCCGCGCCAACACTGCTCTACCCCGACATTGCAGACACAAGCCATGCTACCCCGGCTCTTGTCGAGTTCCTCCGTCACTATTTCGGGGCCAAAGTCGTCATGATGCAGATGAATGGATCAAGGACTTTGATACTTCCAAGATCACCTATATTGACACAGTCCTCGGTCTTCATCTCAACCCAGCAAACTTTGAGGCCACAACGAAAGCAATAATGGCCTCATAGGGCGCAGATGCCAAGTCTTATCCACTCCGTATCATTGGCGACACACATAGCGCGCCATGTTCTTTGTGGACACTCCAGCTATGTTCGGCTCCGAACTTCGTGGGATTTCCGCGCTCGACATCGAGAACGGCAAGGCCGTTCGCCAGGTCGACTACTGGGACGGGCGGCGATCTCCCTTGGCCGAGACAAGAGTCCCGGAGAGCCAGTACCCCACCGGTTTCGGAGAGTCGGCCGTGCAGAGGGCTCAGAATCCGGTACTGCAAGGCATTGTCAATGAGCTCCATGCGGGCCTTTCGGCGGGCAACAGCAGCGCCACGGCGGCACTGTTCGACGGTGATGCTGTTTGGGAGGACCGAACCACGCGCACCCTACTCGATGGCCGATTGGCCATTGAGCGCTACCTTGCCAGGGCATCCTCCAGCTTGCCGTATGGTATTGGCGCGACTGTTAGACATGTAGTAGGATGCGAGCAAGGCGGCGGCTATGAATGGATCGGTGGGCCAGATGCAGCCGCTCGCCATGGCATGACAGCTCTCAAGCTCAATAAAGACGGCTTGATTACCTGGATCAGCCCCTTCTGGGATGCATCATACGCTAGCGACGCTATAATGGCAAAACTCCTTGGATTAGCGATCGAGCAATAGGTTAAGGCGTGGTATATATTTATAGCTACTACCTAAATATAAGTACTAGCCCTAACCCTACACAAACTACTAATTTACATCTATATTAATAAAACGTTAGCTCTTCAGTAACTACTCCCCCCTTAAGTTCCCTTACTATATCCCCATCCATATAGCCCTGAAGATAGCCTTCACCTAGAACCTGATAGTTCTGACCAACACATCTAACAACCAAGGGAACGCTGCATCCAAAGACGATACAGAAAAGATCTCCGCGCCGCACACCCATATCCTCACTACTCTCAACGTCTGCTGGTACCCAGCCAAACCTACCACCCCTTGTTGTGATAAACTTCCTTCCACTAGCCATGTTACGAAATCTCACAAAGTCAGCCCATAGCCAGTCTTTATTTGCGTCGGCTGGCACTCGATCCGTGAAAAGGTCACCTACACGACCAAGGTCCCCGAGATCCATCCCATCGTTTCTCAGTCTCCAATCCTGCCATTGTTCATACCGTCGCCCTTGGATTGAAAACTCTGTCCATCCCCTTTGTTTAAAGTCAATGGTTGCTATTCCAGGGGATGCCGGGAGGTTGAAAAGTTGCATTCCTGTATCTTCCTGGACGCGGCGTTCTCCCATGACCCCGAGGCGAGCGCCGATGAGGGTTTCGTAGAGCGCAACTCGAGTGGCATCCAGATTTGCGTATGCCGTATGGAACTTGTTGATTTGCTGTAGTCGCTTGACTGAATTGTCGTTTGCCGATTCCATCGTGGACTGTAGTCCCGTCCCTTCGACCGTATCGACTATGACACCGCAGACGGTTAAAAGACGACCATCTGCTGAAAACGAAAATTGAGCTGGTATTCCGCCATCGGCTTGATACGGAAGGATAGGAATCAGTTTATCGCGACTGCGATACTCCCACGTCCAATCTGGAGCCCAAGATGGCGTCTTTGTCCGGTTCCAGGGATTTCCGTCGCGCAAGAGCTCGAGGCTGTCGTCGTGAATGATGAATAACTGTGCCAGTTGACAGAACAGTTGAGATGGCTGCAATCTATAGTCAACCACAACTTGGTCCGCAATGGTTGGGTGGATAAAGGCCAGAAGGCCATAGACCTTATCCAGGGGATCAGTGCAGGCCGTGGCACATGCCACTTCCAACAGATCTCCATATGTCAAAGGCTCCTCTCTTCGCTCTTTTCTTGCCAGCCGGGCCGGACCCTTGTCAATATGATGCAGGTTCTGGGTATCCCAGCGACCAGACACTTGGCCGTTTATGCCTTGCGCCTCTTGAAACATCTTGCGGTCGTGCTCCAGACAAAGATCCTTCACATACCAAAGACAGGTGTGGATCGAGGTCAAGCCGTCTTGCACCTCTTGCCAAGTGATACAGTCCTCGCCGGCAAACATGAGCATGTTCGAGGGAGCTAGTGCGGACTCCTGGACAATCCACAACCGAGACCAGTACCGGCGTTGGAGGAAGGCTTGTAGAGCTAGCCACTCTCCTTGGCCCCCAAGATGCCCTGGATGATCCTGTAGAATATCTCTTAGCTGGCCGGTTGTCCTGTTCACTTCGTGCGCAGCCAACGTCTTGAGCAATCCCAGAGCTTTGTCGCTGTTGTCGGCCGCTGTACCGAGAAAAGTCACGGTAGTCCATGAACTAGCGTATATATCCCTCATCATGGCGACCTGGGAGCTCCGCTCGTCCAAATCCTGCTGGTTGATGCATACTGAGTCGACCCAGAGTTTGAAGCGGCCGCTAAAGTAATTCAGCTTTCGAAAGGTGCGCAGTGCGGCAGCGAGGTTCGTGGTGACCGATACATGGATGCCATCTAGGAGAATGGCTTCGGTATCGTTAGGATTGCCCCATGTGTACGAGAGCGTGGCAAAGTCTCCCCATTCAAATCGATAGCAGTCCGCAGGTGGAATGGGAGGGGGCGGTTGACGGGTTAAAGCAGGGTCTGGTCTCGTGGAATTCCACCATGTGGCAAGCCGTTCTTCTCTCCCGACCGTTGTCACTCGCCTCGGAAAAGACCCATGCTCAGTCCTGAGGTCGTTCAAGGAAATTATACCCAATGAACACTCTAGTTTATCCTCGCCTGGTCGTTCGGGTGATATCGACAGCAGGCGAATCTCGTCGTTCGTTTCGTCAAGCGGTTGGTAGAACATGGCTCGGTTGTGGATCTTTCATACAAGTAATATAGATAAACAGCGAGCGAAGTGGATTCAAAGGAAGAGCCGGGGTAGTTAAGTAGGCTTTATGCAGTGGTCAGAATGTGGCAGTGCAAAAGAAATGCATAAGCTAGAGTTGCGTAACTTACGAGTTGGTGGCAGTGTTTTTGGAGGACTTTTAGTAGGCGAATTATCGACATCAAAAGGTGCACACGTGTGTACCTCTTGCAGCCAGCCCCACTCGCACCTGTGAACAGCAGGCAGACAAGGTAGAGCTATCTGTAAGCTCCCAACCAAGTTTCACTATGAGAGTGCGTGAGGAGACCTCAATCACAGGGCCAGGTTATCTGTCTGTCCGTCTATGTCTAAAGCCAATGCAGTCACAGGAATCGACGCAGCCGTTTCTCTCCACTCTGCTGCGCGCACCCGCACTTCCTCGATGGCGCCCTATGTAGAAAGTAGGTCTCATGGGGCCTACGAGAAAGAGTAAGCTCCAAGCACTTTGCAGAGGCTCAGAATATTCGCAAAACCATTCCTCGAGCTATCAAAACATGCTTCTACCGGGTTCCCTTCTTCTATTGCATCAGCATCTTGCTTATTGGGATGATTATCTGATATGACTCTAAAAAGCTGGCCTTTGCAACTAAAGAAATTATTGGTTGTTATTGCTGTGAAGCTCGTGTTAGGGTTATCCCTCATATCATCAATGCATATATTTTAGTCGTTATCCTCTCTACCTCTAACTCCGGCATTTATATCCCTAATCGACCGTCTTATAGCCTAGCATTAGGTGAATAGACCCGGCAATCTTGAAACGCAAACGCACCGATATATGAGATGTTCGTTTTTCATACTCTTGTTTTCTAAGCATTCTTCTGTCTACTTGCGTTTATAAACGCGGCGGTCGTGACACTATCTACATCTCCAATAACAGTCAGAGAAAAGACAGTTAAGAATTGACATTGATTCTTATTAGAAAGTCGGTTCTATGAAACCCAGGCGGCGCCTTTTAGAAGAGCGTCACGGCATCGTATCGAGGCAGTTGGCAGAACTATAAGAGTCGCAAGGCACTGCAAATCATGTAAAAGTTCCTCTAAGAAGTTGGAATTTCGGACCACGACTTGAAACCCTTAGTGACCCAGCTTATCGAGATGGTGTTGCGCAATTCAAACCCTGCCAAGCGCGTGAGGCCAGGCTACTCAACTCGCTTCTAGAATTGCCATGCCCTCATCAGGTCAAAAGACGGTCTTTTCGGCTTCCACAGCCCCCGTCTATCTTTGAAGCTGCTCAAAACCAACAGCATAAATCCGTGCTGCACAAGGGGAGCCCGGCCTCGATGATGATGTTGAGCCTCGGTTGGCTGCGGGGGCCTCGCTAAGCTCCGCGAGGAGCTTGCCACACTGCATACTCCAAGCACCCTCTTGCGGCAACTTGTTGTCACTCAAGGCTTCGAAATCCTCAAGTATGACTAGAATTTGAACTTTTTCACCTTCCTGGCTCAAGGCGACAGATTTAATTGTGCCCTTTCGTTTTGTGCCCGATGCTTCCCCTAGGAGACGTCATAGACAGTAACAAAGCGACTGTTCCCGATGCTCTCACAGCACCCGGCATTTCTACCGCCCGACTTAGGAAATTGGGTCTTTGAAGAACTAGCTGATGTTTTGCCTCCGGAAATCGCCGCTCATGTCCAGATGTCATGCAGTTCATCATGCTCTTACCTCTGCACTGCCCTCCATGGGGCCATTGGTTATTGGCAATAGTGGTGAGAGGCTGCAGTTAACGTTGCGATCCCTGTGGGCCTCCCGCGTCGGGCCGCAGAAGCCGCAGTCTCTCGATATGTGCAGCGACTTCCGGTATCCATTCGTAGTCTGATTGAGTTGAGTCAAGGCAGACAGTTGGCTGCAAGAGGGACATATTTACTTGGCAATTGCACGGATACACGGCACAAGCACCGCCACCGAGGACGGGTGATCGCTCAGTATCTGTGGGCTGATGCAACACCACAGTTGGAGTAGGGGAGCAAGGCGGATATATCACGAGTCTAAAGGTTTATAACTCGAACTTTGTCTTGGTCGGGTAGTGATACGAATGGAACCAACAAACTCCTTCTATTTTCTGGTGACTATCACCTCGCCAATGTAGGGACGGGGGTTGGGACTAGTTCTTATTACGTAGTTGATGCAACGATGAAGCTGGCACTACCACCAAAACTCGGAAGATAGGCACCGACATGAGTATATAAGATGGGGTGCAGTCACCAAGACATATCATCACAGAGCACAGTCACTCTAAAACACATCAATCGCGCAAATTCTTTGTTACAAACCCTTTCAAGAGCTCGTCTATCATACGGTCCTACACAATGAAGCCCTCAACTGCCCTTATCGGTTTCCTTGCCACCCAGGCGCGCTCTGCAGCCCTACCAAAGCCCCCATCGACGCTGACCGCGCTGCCCTCGAGGCTGAATGCGGTGAGCTCGGGGTTATGGAATGGAACCTGGATGAGCTTCCGGAAGGGACGAATGTCACCAACCTTCGAAAGTGCCGAGAGCACCCGGCTACAATCGCCGAACAAAAACCGAACCTTCACAAAAGGTATTGTCGTTCTAAAGCCAAGGATACGCAATACGGGTGTGCCGACGGTTGGTGCTGGAAAACCAACTGCGATGATAAAAAGGGAAGCGGACATTGGTGTTGGCTAGCGTACGAAGGGGGGGCATGGAGGTTGGACGCCCTGCGGTCGCTGGCAGGATTGCAGATGGTCGTATAACAACAAAAACGCGAAGTGTGGACAGGGCGACTGTTCGGCTTGTGGATGTGGGTGTTAATTTTGCTGCCCCAGGGCCTCGGATCCTGCACCGCCACGTGGTTCAACAACATGTTCCTGTGGATAGAGGTTAAGGAGAAAAGGGTATGAGCTGGTCTTGTTTCAACAACAGGGCCAAGTGGTGTGTTATTCAGGCGCCGGCTGTCAACCAAGCCCTGCTAGACAGGCATGACTTTGGAGTAATAACGCAAAAGCTCAGTGGGACAATAGATAAATTAATCAATCAGTTAATCAGTAAATCAGTAAATCAGTCAGTCGAAAATGTGCACTCAGAGGGCAGACGATGGCTCAAAGCTTGCCACTGTTGGAAGGGCTGAAAGGCCTAATAGGACCTGTTGTAAACTCAGCCATAACCCTATCCACTGGGTTGGCTCCCACAACGCCATTTCCCTAGACCCTGCCCAGTATTCCGTAGTGATGAGATTCCAGGCTCTCCCAACACCTTCCGGGCCCTCTGGAAGCTATTCGACATTTACGCGCGGCTCTAGGAATCAATATGTTGTGGCTGTAATCTTAGGGTGCGCCAACCGGGACGCCTAAGAGATTCAGGAAATCTCGCTTCCTCGGGCAGGTCCGCGAAAACTAGGGCTAAAGCGACAGGTCAATAGTCCTTACTGGCGGTGTGGTCTTGGCTGAATCATGATTAACCGAGTAGTTCTCTCGTCTCTCGTCACAAAGGATCGTCTTACAGCCAAAATGTATTTGGTTGTATGATAGAAGTTGAGAAATTCTGTTAAAGAATGACTAAAATACAAGTTGTGAAATTGAATTGGGGAGAAAAAAAGGTGTCGACAGATCCAGAGCTAACGAAACCTCAACTCAGATAACAAGAGCAGCAACCGCACCGGCTACAAGAACCTTGATAGTGTCATAGCCAACGTTTCCAGCCGCATTGGTAGAGGTTGAGGAGGCATCGGCCGTAACTTGGGTTGCAATAGCTGCGTCGAGGACCTTGGAGGCGGAGACAATTTCGGCATCGCCGGGCTTATCACCCATTCTATTGCAGATAGGCCGGATGAGTTCAGTGCCATCTTAAAAAGTCAGCTTTGTTCAAACCCTCGTCCAAAATACGAATGGGCTCACCTGAAGCTTCGTCGAGCCCACATCCGTGCTTGATGATGCAAGGCCCCATTTTGGCAACCAAGCTTCCCACGTCGGAGCAGAGACACTCAAGATTAGCTGCATCACAGCCAATTTGTTCATGAATACTCTCGAGGCATCCAGCAACGCATGCAGGGATCTCGGACACAAGACCGGGCAAAGTCGTTGACTTCGGGGCTGAGGCAGTCGTTGTAGCGCGAACTGCGACCGCCAAGGCGAGAATTTGGAAGAAGATGGTGCCGGTGGGAAAGCCCATTGTGTCGTGTTTGTGATGGAATTGGATGAGGTGATGGTCAAGAAGATGGGTTGTGCGAACAAGTATTTATACCTAGGTATGCTAAATGCTATCGCCTTCAGGGGTCTCCAGTCGTCTATCCTATGACGACGATGCGGAGAATCTGCTGGCCTTGACAAGAATTGTCTCCTCAACATGCGACACGATTTCGCCTTGTAAGTGAGAGAAAAGGTATCCCAGGTCATTTCTTTTGGGGACATTTCATTGGTCCTCGCGTGAATATATCTGCCCCACCCGCTTGATGAAAATGCATGACTAAATTTGGTGCTTTAACCTTCCTCGCCGGAATGCGTTTGCTTGACAATCGGCCGTGTTAGTGCCGGTCGGACGGCGGATGGTTCTGGTCGCCGATCCGTTTCCTCGGGCATCCTTGCCGGTTCGGTCTAGACCGGCCGATTAGCAATTCCCAGGTTTCGGCTTTCCCAATGGCTGATGAGCCGTCGTTGTTCCTCGAACGGCTCTAGGGTAGTCACACCACCCGAGGCGTCAGTCCTAGTTCTTGACCAGGTTCAGTAACTATCCTTTATCTAGAAATGGTGGTTTAGCTGAGACGCAATTGTTACTTAAGGGCCGCGTTAGCCTTGAATTGACAGTAGAGACAAAGGAGTATCGAGATGTTCCCACACCCAAAGCCCACTCCAAGCTTACAGAGCCGGGAGGCCCATATGACTAACCAAGCGGCTACAATGCAAAATGCAACGCACGACCAAATTTACGATGATAGCGTTCCCTGGCAATTGCTTATTGGGAGAGTAATTTCTTTACCATTATACAGCTAAGCAAGTGGCGATCTTGCTGTATCCCGGGACCGAGCCCATCACCCAACTCCGACCGAACTCTAGATGCAATCCAGATCCAAGAGCGCTGATTGGCCGTGCCGTAAAAAAGGTCCCTGGCTTCAGCCACACTAAAAATGAGTAGCTCCCTGACTCGTTGAATGAAAGCAGTGCCCCACCCCCTAAGTGCTACAAGGCCATGAAAACCTGGATTCCAACTTGCCCACTCACCTACAATCAACATCTCTAATTCCTCACGCCGTATTTGCAACCACAACTTACGAAAATGGCTGCCAGTGAGGCTGCATCTGCCAAGCCCAAGCCCAAGTTCAGGCGAGCTTCCGGCCCAAAAAGCCGCTTAGGCTGTATCACATGGTAAGTCTCAACGTAACCCCTAACATGCTCCGGTCCCATGACTGACCAGGGCTTTGTAGCAAGTCCCGACACTTGAAATGCGACGAAGAGCACCCCTTCTGTCGTCGTTGTCACGATGACAAAGTCAGATGTGACGGCTACGCAATGCCTAAGCCTAAGAAGCAACGCAGAGGACGCCAGTCAAAGGCGCAAGCTGTACAGCCAGTCACTCGGTCGACCACCATCCTTCCAACTGTCAATGACTTCCCCTTATTGAAAGATGTCGAAAGACTATATTTTCAGCATTTCTTGCACTGGACGACAAAGCAGCTTTCGGTTTCTCCGGCTTCCAAAAACTTTTGGCTCCGCTACGCCCTCCCGATGGCACATCATTCCGAACCGATCAGGTACAGCATGATCGCAGTCGGCGCTTCTCATCGACTTTTCATGGCCCGCTCAATCGGCTTCTCGCATCCTTGGGAACTGAAGCGCCTGGCTATTCACCAGTACAACAAGGCCATCGCGTCAATATTGCCTACCATGGCTATCAAAACGACATCGAGTATCCACTGTACTCTGGTCTGTTGTCTGCTCTTTGTCTCCTTTGAGGGCCTTGCCGGTCGGTATAACGAGCTTTTCCGACATCTCCGCGCCGGCAATCAGCTGTTTCACGACACACCGATGCGCTCATCTATTCCTGAGGAGCGTGCCGTGACCGAGAAGCTCATCGAGATGTTCTGTCGCTTGGGAGTGGAGTCGTCCAATTTTATGGATGAACATGGCCTTTCAGGAGTGTCGCAATGGTATCGAAACAATCATCCACCTAAAGTATCATCCGCCCTTCCGTTCAAAGACCTTGACGAGGCGTCGTATGAGCTACGGCAGCTTGACCTCCGACAAGAAGACAAACCTTGGGACGCCGAGAGGGAGATGGAACCAATGGGGAGCTATGGCGAAGAAGATGAGGCCTCTAGCCTTGGTGATGCCCTTCATCGATGGAGCTCGCGCTTTGAAGCGTTCACTCAACTTCAGGGAACACATCTTTCGACCGAGGCGGAGTCGCAACTTCAGAACCTACGCCTACGCCAGCGGTTTTGGCAGATGACTATCGATGCCTTTTCATCGGAAGAAGCGTTGTCCAATCCCCAGACATTTTCCCCTTTCATGGCCATGGCCGAAAGCGTGGCGGCGCCGTTTATCGCCATGAACCAATCAACCTTTTCTCTCGATGGTGACCTTATTTCGGGTCTCTCTTTCGTCACGTCAATCACACGCGATGATGGTATCAAGTCACAAGCCCTCAACTTGCTACGCAGCCTCAATCGCCGTGAGGGAATTTGGGATAGCCGGGACGTCGTTAAGATGCACGAGCTGATAATGTCTCTTGGCGAGTCTGACAGCGAGCCTGAGGAGTGCGACTTGTGGTGCGTGAGGGAGGCACCAGCTGGCATACCCGGGATTATTGAACAGCTACAGAGGAGATGAGGAAAGTGGAACTAGTGGTTATAAAATGTGCAGGTTCAGCACCTACATGCAGATGAAAGATGCGGGACTTGGCGAAATATGAGTATTGGAAAGCCAAGCTTGGTATATAGATTGCCATCGATGCCTTTGTCGGTGTCGTTGGGAGAGATCCGTCAAAATAGATAACGGAATCGTGTAGAGCCGGGAAACGGTAAAAATACCTATAGGAAAAGAATGGTTGTTATCCATAATGAGGTCGAACACGGAGATCTCAATGTGCCTGTCATGATAACAGAGCTCTTCCAACATCATCAATCTCAATGCATTGCGATGCTACATAAGACAGATTAGAGAATGGGCACAAATGAGAGCAGTCGGCTTCTCTAGCAAGGTAATTAATATGACCATCATGACTCCATCTGACGCTTCGCAAGACACCTGACTGTATAGGCGGAAGTGCGCAATACGAGCGGACTATGTCTTCCAGTTCGCTTGACCCAAATCAGCTGCCCAAGACTACTCGAGCTTGAAATAACCCCTCCAAAGCTGCGCCAGCTTTCCCCCCGAATCCCATTTCCTGGCAATCCGCTTAAGCCTGCGCTGGTTATCCTTGCCATATCGTTTCTGCACCTGCTGCGTGCTGCCGGCGTAGTTCATGTACACGAACCCGTTATCCAGCCCACGCTTCTTTGCCATTCTCTCGATTGTGGCGATCAGCTGCCGTGAGCTGTCCTCGACAAGCGTGTCCAGCTGTGCGTCCTCCCAGGTTGTCGTCAACTGTACTATCATCAAGGGACCATCCGAGGATTCCAGGCCCAGAGCGTTTCCGCCGTTTTTCTGCATTGCGGAGAGGACATTCACGGGAATAGGCTGAAAGACCAGAAATGGGACAATGCTACTTCCTTTGGCGGCTGCAAACAGAGCGGTATTGCGGGCTTCAAAGAGAGGCACGATGTCGGTGAGCAGGGACGCAGACGTGGCGGAGACGGTGGTATCCCACCATGTTTGCCGTGAGCCGTATGGGATGTTGATTATCCTGGACTGCGTCGAGATGTTGGTGACCTGCGTGGAGTTGGAAATAGCCGATGGGATGGACTGAAACTGAGCGAATACAGGAGGCGTGTTGTCCGGTGGTGAAGGAATAGAGGCATGATAGAAGCTGGTGAGAGAGATGTACCCGCCGAGGGAAGGTTGGTAGGTCAAAACGAAGTATGTGTGAGCCGCTGGATCACTCGGCAGGCCATTGACCGTCAAATTCTGGAAAAGCGGTATCAGTGTGCTGTTTAAAGCACCCGGGAAGATCAACGAGCTGGTCCACAGGTCGCCCTGGTTAAACGAAGCCAGGTCGAAGCGCGTCACGATGCCAAAATTCGAGCCACCGCCTCCGCGAAGCGCCCAGTACAAATCTGGGTTCATTGTTGGGGACGCATTGATAATGTCGCCCGATGAGACCACGACTTCAAAGTTGCGCACGTTGTCGCAAGCCCACCCTTTCAGGCCAGAGAAGTACGAGATGCCGCCTCCGAGGATCAGTCCGCTTACGCCAACGTCTGCGACACGCCCACCTACGACGGCTAGCTTTAGCGGGTCGAGGGTCTCAGAGACATTGATCCAACGGTTGCCTGGCCCGACAGAGACAGTATGGCGATCGGCCGAGACAGTGATGTCGTTCAGGTACACCAGGTCGACGGTCACGCCGTCGGCGATGTTGGAACCCCCGGCGAAGGCGGTGTGTCCGCCACTCTTGACTGTGAAGGATGCGTTTCGCGATGTGAGGATCTTCATGACGGTCGAGACTTCTTCCGTACTTCTTGGAGTCACGAAGCACCGTGGATGCACCTCAGCTTGTCGATCTGACCAGAAATTGTTGGCCTGGATGTAGGGTGTGGTGTTGGGATATGCCACATTGCCTGGCAAGGCTGCTGCAAGAGTAGTACACTGGAAGGCATTAATGTCAATAATAAGCCCGCGCTGGTGTAGGCTGTATCCATACCGCATCGCTTGCGCAGTCCAGAGCATCCTCTGCCAACGCCAGCCGTCGCAGGCTAAGAATGCAGGCCAATTGGGTGAGTCTCATCCTGATATTGGCAATTCTAGTACTGTGGAGTTGTGTGAGACGCTGCTTTAAGAGTCGATAAGAAACCGTGAAAAGAGACAACTCAGATGGGAGAGCCAAGGAGGAAGAAGGGGAAGAACATGTGCACAAAGAAGGCTGGGAGCCGGGTGACTACCCCTCAGAACGTAACTATGTACTTGGCGAGGGAGGTTCAGAGCGCTGGAAATGTCGATCTCAAGCCACAAACAGCACGCAAGAAATTGATTGGCACACTCGCGGCATCGCCCAGCCTGCTCCACAATCTCATCACAACAATATTTTACGCCGTTCAATGACTTAATCCTGCCGTTCATAGACCACGGTGTCGGGACTAATCTCTCCAGTCGACCTGGCCGTCGGAGTCGCTGGATTTAAGCGAATTAATCAATCTGACACACGCCAGCTACTTCGGCTACACCTGCGAGAGGAATCGGAGCGGAGAATCGCGGAAGGGTCAAACACCGAGATAACTACAGAGGAACATTTCAAAAGTCTCTGCCAGAGAAATCAGCGCCACATCTCTTAATCCTTATCAGCTACTAACCGGTATATCTTTCGTTTGCTTCCTCTAGCGCACCTCTCCCTGGAGGCTCTATTGCTTTAGGGGAGATAGTGGAAGGTCTTTTCTTGCCTGGCGACTAGAGCCTGTTATCCCTTGCTCGTCTTTAGAGGTAACGAGTGAGGTTGATATACTCGAGGTACCCTGCCGTGTTGTGACGTTGTTATTACTTTTTCTTGGGCAGTGACTTTTGAGATGCTCCTCTGCACGTCAACGGTTGATAGATGGTTGACAAGCTCATCATCGAATCCGTCCGGATTCGCGGCAACAACCTCGATATCACGTTGCTGAAGTCTAATTTGCGAGGCTCTTTGAGGGACGATAAACACGACAGAGGCACCAGGAAAAAGACGAGACAGTAGTACCACTATCTTGGCGTACCCCCTAAAGATGGTAAATACTGTATAGGAAGAATAGATAAAAGAGCTCCAAAGCATGGTCTTTATAGTAATATATCTTTTAAATGTTTTATTCTATCATATATAAATTTATTCATTCTTGAAGTGTGGAACGACCCTCTTGGTGATACGCGGGTCAAGAAATAAACGAGACACCAGGCGAGGCCTGTCGTCCACAGTTAGTTAATATTTATCTAGTTAGAAGGTGGAGCCCCATGTTTTTCCTGAGAGACTGCTTCTGTTCCGGGAGGTAACCGCTCTGATAATGCTAAAGGGAAAAGCGTATGTACTGGCTCGCATTGATCCTTCCCTGAAGCACCTCTGTATCGACAGGACTCGAACATGGTTGTCGGATGGAGAACTTCAACATCACATAACTGTCCGTTGTGGCCTTCATATGGCATTATATTCCGTAACAGCTATTGCGTGATCACTACGGACCATGTCGTCACCACATCTGTAGGAGATTCAAATCAAATCAAACCAAGTCTCTACAGGACCACACCTGAATTAATTGTCGTCAACTTGCTGGATAACCTACCAGACCTCTCAGCGTTCGGATACATATAGCCTTCCGGACCTACGGTGTCTGGCATCTAATGGTGGGTTCCCCCAACACGCGCCGACAGGCGACAGCCTGCGACTGGTGTCGCTCGCACAAGGTCAAGTGCGACACACAGCAGCCGTCATGCCGCAACTGTGTGTGCCGGGGTGTTACATGCCATACGGTGAACCTACGCAAGCCTGGAGCCGAAGGCGAACGCATGTTGCCAAAAGGGCGCCGTTCCAAAGGCAGCCCGAGCGTGTCGACCACATCGCGAAGTGGAACATCGGCCAATGCCGCATCTACGGGGGGGCACCTGGGAGACGCCCTCTCAGGTACGACGCAGTATCCACCAACACCGCGGCAGCCAGCCCAGCGGAACTTCGAGGCTCGGTCGCCCGACAAGATTTTACCAGCCATATTTGCGACACCGTTCGACTCCGAGACCGTGGCTGAGGGTATGCTGTCCGACGCATCGGCCGGCGACTCGCTTGCAGACACCCGTCCGTCAGCTGGGCAAGTTGGAGACAGAACGACGGTGACCTTGGTTAGGGACAAGAGCCGCTTCCGACGGCAGGCCGTCGACTCGGGCAGCAGCCAGTACGTCCTGGTGCAGTGGCTCGACCTGTTCTTTGCAAGATGTCCGACGTGGACGCCCATCCTTCCTTTCGTGCAACAGGGATTGGCCTACTCGCTTGACATGCCGCTGCCGTTTCCGACGTCGCTGCCGCCGTTGCCAGACGACGATACGACCCACAGGCTCACGGCCCTCTTCTTCTCGCGCATCTACCCCGTTTTCCCCGTCATCAACCTCGACTCCTTCCAGCAGTCACTGGCCGATCTAGGCCACAAGGCTGGCCGCCAGCCGGAAACCCTTGAGGCTCAGGACTACCCCCTGCTTGCCTCCGCCTATGCCGTGTTCAGTGCGGCTGCCGACGAGGAAGCTGGCAACATATCCGCAGACGGCACGCGCTACCTGCAAGCTGCGTACTCTCTATACGCACACCTCGTTGCCACGCCGTATTTGGCTTCAGTGCAGGCACTCCTGTTGCTTACGCTGATCCTCCGCAACCGCAACAAGGACGGCGCCAGCTGGGGCAGCCTCAGCCAGGCCATCTGCATCGCGCATTCCATGGGCCTGCACCGGCGTGTGCTCTACAACACCAGCGCGCCGACATCGCCAGGTGTGACGAATGCAGACAGCCCGAGTACTCCAGCGGACAATGACCTGTGCGCTCGTATCTGGTGGATAGCATACACGCTGGAACGGACAATAGCGCTCGAGGCCGGCCGCCCGTCGCTCATCCGCGACGAAGAGTGCGACCAGATCATCCCCAACTACACGACCACATTGTCTGCTGGAGGCTGCTCTTTTGACTACTTCCAGGCACTCATCCGTCTAGCTCAGATCAAAGCCCGCGCCATCCACCTCCTCTATGGAGGCAAGAACAGGCGCAAATCCGTGCGGGCGCTGCTGTTTGAGATGGGCGCAATCGACCGCGCGCTGGTGGACTGGGCGGACAGTTTCCCGGATTCGATCAGGTGTGTGGCCTATATCTTCGCATTGTGATGCTCACGCACTGATAAAAGCAGGCCTGGCCGAGATCTGTTCTGTGGTGCAAATGAGCTGCACCTAGCAACCTACATGTCCTTGCACTATCACCAAACGTGGGTAACACGCCTCCACAGTCTCCCCTCGGCGTCCTTCACTGATACCTGCCACAGGATGATCGCCCTGCATCGGCCGGCGCTCATGTCAGCTCCCGGCTTCCTCAGAAACCGCATCAACGAGTACTGCACGGGCACTCCCTGGCATAACCGGCTGCACTTCAGCCTCTGCATCGGGGCAGCTTCGGCACGTTCCATCCTTAAAGCCATTGGCGACCTTAGGATGTATGCAGGCCCATCTCGTATCATCACAGTCAACCAGATGTTTGTTGCGATCCTTGTTCTAGGCATCTACGTCACCAAGGTTCCCATGAGTTACATGAACAACTCGGACCTCGCGGTAAGGCCACGACCTCAAGAGACCGAATTAAAAGCAAAGCACGGCCACTAACTGGACAGCTGCTCACCACATTCGCAGAGCAGATCGAGGACGAGTACGTCCAGATGGGACAGGATTCCGAATTTGCCAGGGGCGTGAAGATGCTGCGGCAACAGTTACACGACTACAACAACAGCCTGAGACCAAGCCAGGCCGCTGTGAGCAACGTCCGCGAGGCGTCTATCCTGCCGCAGGGAATGACGTACGATTCCGCTGTGGGCGACTTTGACTACAACGCGGAGGTGGCCAACCTTGAAGAGTCGTGGTCGTACTTCTGGAACGAGGACTTCTGCACCTTGCTGTCGAACAGCGTAGAGCAAGATACAACGAGCATGTATTTGCTGGGCCTACCACAGTCTTGGACGTAGGAGCAGTCTAGTTGAACGGCTACACGGCTTCTATATATCAGATTTGAGGAACCAACAGCTGTTCCACATGTACACCGCGGCACGAACTGATCAAGCGTCCTCTGCGCCCTCTACGCCCTCCGTGCCCTCCGTCCCTTCCGTCTTCAACTTCCTCGTTTCCCGCCTGTGGAGGTAGTGTACTAGGCAGGCCATCGCCAACGACACCGGCTGCATGATGAGACACACCAAGTAGCCCTTGAAGTAGCGCGGCGCCTCTACCGTCGGCATCGACACGATGGGTACCCAGGTGTTGAATGCCATGGCGAAGGCGAGCATGGAGCTCAGGACGAACGCACGCTCCTCGGCGTCGGCTGTGCAGATCAGGTTCGCCCACGAGTACATAACCGGGACCATAGCATTCTCGACGTTGGACACCGCGACGGCGTACCACTTGTACGAGAAGGACGAGCGATCGTAAGCGACGAAGGCCACATGACCCAATAGCGCGATGAGATGGGCCACGGCGAAAAGGGGTAGCCGCGCACGAGAGCCAAAGCGATCAGCCGTCCAGGAAAATAGAACAATGGCCACAATGCCGACGCACGGCGCCACTGCCGTCAAGCTGTTGACGGTAGCTACCGAGTACTGCTTATTGTTCTTGATCCACAGCGCGTACGTGTTCTGCACCATGGATAGGTAGCCCTGCTGATAGATGACGCTCCAGGACACGAGCACCCACCAATGCCAGCGGCCAAAGAAGCGCTTCAGCGACGCCCTGGAGATCGAAAGACTCTGTGTTGGGCGTCGGCCAACGGCGGCGAGGCGCGCGTTGCTCATGGCCAACTCATCCTCGTTGAAAAGGCGGCGGTTCGGGTGTTGTGGCGTACCGGGAAACGTGAGCACGCCAAAGAGCGCTATGGGGAACACGAGGATGCCGGAGATCAGAAACATCCAACGCCAGCTAGCGCGGCCGAGGGCGCCGTCGAGGTCCTGGGAGATGCGTGCGGCCATGAAGCCGTTGCTGATGGAACCCACAGACCCGGCAACGTAGAACAGCCCCGTGCGGCGAGCAATCTCGTCGGGTCGGTACCAGCTACCAAAGATGTAGTTCATGGTTGGGAAGAAGGCGCCCTCGCCGAGACCGACGAGGAACCGATAGGCGGCCAGCTCGCCGTAGGATGACGCCCGGGTGGCCAGGACCGTGCCCAGGCCCCAGAGAATCATGCACAAGGGGACGAGGATCTGCGGCGGAGCGCGCGTGTTGGCCAGCGTCAGGGGAATGATGGATCTTGGACGTCAGTGAGCACAGCACGACAGCAGCAGGCAGGATCCCCCGGATAAAGACCTACATAGTATAGCCGACGGAGAAGATTGAGTTGATCTGGACAAACTGGTTACCGAAGAAGCCTAGAGTCTCCTTCATGCCGCTAATGTACGCGTTGGCGTAGACGCTTCTGTCAATGTAGAGAGCCTTGTCTATAGTCAGCGGCGAGGCGGCGTCTGAAGGGGTCCGACCAGACCTACCCAGAATCCGACACAGGCAAAGGCCAGGATGGAGAGGTCGAGCTTGAGAATGACGCGGCGCTCGGCGGCGCTGTCATCTGGATGAAACCAACGGAAGTAGGTGGCTTTGTTCTGCCAGTTGCGGTTGATGACAATGGCCGTCTCCCCAGATGTGGCTGAGTTGGAGTCGGTTGCTCCGCCCACGGCAACGACGCCCCGAAACTCGCCTTTCTCGGCCATGTTGATAAAGGGGCAGTTAAAAAAGAGGATGGATGAGGGTAACTTGATAAGAAACGCTTCGAAAGTCTCGGCTTCTCGACTCTGTGGCTACAATGACTTGCTTGCCAACGCTGTCCAATGCTGCCCGTCTCTTCGCGAGACATCAAGCCTTATTATACGCGCCGTAACAGCTTGCCTGTTGCCCTCCATCTCGCCGGTCGAGTGAGTTCGCGTGAAGCCTTGAGGCCGACAATTCTAGGATGATGCAATGCAGCGTTGGAGTTGCGATTCGATATTAAATCAACCAAACAGCCACTGCTAGCCCCCATGTAGTAAGGGCACCCTGAGGTTTTAAGGAAGGGTCCCAGGTAGTGTGGGCCGGGGCAGAGCCTCGCTTCACGATTTGGATCCCATCCGAGGTCCCGCCCGAGCGTCCACCATGGAATTCTTCGGCTGGGACATGTTCGGGTGGGATCTCGGATGGGCCAAGTCCGGGTGGGACAACGCCAGCCCTTGGCGCAGGTATTTCGAGACATAGTCGGCACATGGCGTGACAGTCGAGACTCGAGGCACCCAGGGGTGGCAGGCATATATATAAAATGAGGGAGATATTGGAAGTTTGCGGTCTTTGGAATGTGCTCTGAAAGCAGTGTTCAGTTATTGGCGTGCATCGACCTATCCCTGCATAAGTAGCCCAAAAATGAGTTACGAATCTGGTCTGTCTGGGCAAAGACCCAAGCCGAGAGCCCCAGAATATCTTGGTTCTGAGGTGGCCTACGATTCCTCCCGCCCAGTATCTGTAAGACAATTGCAATACAACCCCATCCTATTGCTTCCCGTGCCTGATGGTCAAAGGTCATCATCATAGGAGCCGGCATCGCCGGAATCACCACGTCTATACTACTAAAGGCAAAGGTCCCAAACCTAAGCTACACTGTTTTTGAGCGGAATTCAGGAGTGGTAAGTTCTTTGTCTCCTATGCATTATGGCACCAAGCCAATCTACAAGTCTCTAACATGGGGGGGCACCAGGGCGGCACGTGGCAGGAGCAGCGGTACGATGGTGTCCGCTGTGATGTGCCATCGCACTCGTACCAGTTGTCTTTCGAGCCAAACACCCACTGGACCGAGTTTTACGCCAGCGGCGCGGAGATCCGAGAGTACTACGAGCGCGTAGTGCGCAAGCACGGCGTTGACAAGCACCTCCGGCTGTCCACAACTGTGACCAGGGCGGCCTGGGTCGGGGACAAGGCCCAGTGGCAGGTCGATGTTGTCGAGAACGATACCGGCTCGGCGTACAGCGTGTACGCAGACTTTCTTGTCTCGGCCACAGGCCGGCTGAACAATGCTACGCTGCCAGACATCCATGGCCTTGGTAACTTCTCAGGCGCCTTGATGCACACGGGTCGCTGGGACAAGTCGGTCGCGCTCGAGGGCAAGCGCGTAGCTGTCATCGGCAACAACGCCTCGGGTATGCAGATCGTGCCAGCCCTACTACCGCGCGTGCAGCGCCTCGTGCACTATGCCCGCACTCGCAACTGGGTATCGCCGGCGTTTAACAACGGCCTTACTTCCCTAGCAGCTAAGAAAGGCAATCCCGGAGGACACCCGTACTCGGAAGAGCAACGCTTGGCTTTTGAGCGAGACCCAGCTGCCTACCTTGAGTACCGTAAGGGCCTGGATGCTACTTTCCACAAGGGCTTTGGCGCCATGTATAAGGACAGTGATGCGAGTGCCAAGCTGCGCGCCGACCTGACGGAACTGATGGCTGATCGTGTGGATCACGACCAGGCGCTTCTGACAAAGCTTATCCCCGAGTACGCGCCCATCTGCAAGCGGCTGACGCCGGCGCCGGGCTACCTTGAGGCGCTGCGAGACCCGAAGCTGGACTACGTGACCGAGCCCATCACTGAGGTCCAGGCGCACGGCATTGTCACCCGGGACGGCGCTGTCCATGATGTCGATATAATTGTTGCCGCTACCGGCTTCCCGGACAGCTCTGTGCCAGCATTCCCCGTGTTCGGCCGCGACGGTCTTGACATCCGGGATATCTGGGGCAAGGACGGCAGCGTTGGCTACCCACGAAGCTACTTCGGTGTCATGACGCCCAACTTTCCGAACTTCTTCTTTGTACTGCAAACACAGGGTACCGCTTTCGGTGGCACTGTGCCGTTGCAGTGTGAGCAGACGGCCACCTACATTGCACAGTGCATCCGCAAGGTCCAGTCCCAGTCGTACGCGTCTCTCGAGCCGACTGAGGAGGCCACGCAAGAATTTGACGCCGCAGTCGAGGGCTTCTTTGCCGACAAGGTCACGACGGATACCTGCAGTAGCTGGTGGAAGCAAGGCTCTGGGCCCTCTCGTCTTGTGGTCGCCTGGCCTGGGTCGGGGCACCACAAGTGGGACATATCGAGATTTCCGCGGTGGGAGGACTTTTCCTATCAGCGCCGGAAGGGGGCCGAGAAGAACCGCTACCACTACTTCGGCACAGGGTTGACAGCCAAGGAGGAGAAGGGAGACGTGAACGCCGTGACGGCCTATCTGACTGAGGTCGGCAAAGCGAACTTGGCGGATCTCCATGAGAGCTGGACGCAGGGTTACTAAAGGCCGGGCTACATGTAGCTAAAACCATCATGAAGAATGGATTATTCTAATTAATCCCAAAGACTTGTTCAAGATTCTCTATGCAGATACACTTTCAAAGCATAGCCTAAGAACTGAGAATTTTACTACCTACTTATCCCACTCGACTGTCTAGCTCGATTGTCTAGAAAAAGCTATATAAATGTCCTCCTTTAATGCCGAGGTCTACTATAGCGTCCCTAGCGGATACTATACATTTAAGTAAATAGCTTAGTTTAATTAAAACAAAGGCCCTACCTCTAGTTTTATATCCTTTATAGAGCCTTAGTAGATATAAAGCTATTATAATTTAAATAGCATAGTAGTAAAGGCCCTTAGGGAAATAGCTTATAAAAATAATAAATTAGTCTTAGTATGGCTAATAATTAGGACTTTAAATCCCTAACAGATCTTAATAAATAATTTACTATTTTAAATAATATTTAAAAGTATTATTTAGGTAGTTGAATGAAATTCAATAAGACAGTAAAGCTGACTACTTTTTGCACATTCGCTAGCAAATAGGACTGCAAACCTGGCTGATTGATGGACAATTTATAAACAGCGCGCAATCCTGCAAATATGCTCAAGAAAGAGTTAATATGTAGAAGATCCGACCACCGTTACCAAGTCAAAACTTCCTTCTGCGTCCCGCAACTAATGTTTGCACAAATCATCTCATCCTGCTCACTCACCTGCGCGTCACCAGGCAACTTCTGCTTCGCCGGCCAGATTTCCTTGCCCTCAGATTTCTCCCGCTCATGATGCTCCGTGATGACGTCTCGAACGGTTCTTTGGAAAAACAGTGGCGCTTTCTCGTACTTGGGGTGCAGCTGACCGTTGACAAAGACACCGCGGTCCAGGTTCTTCTGTGCGTTGTTGCAAAGGACTTTGTCTTCCGACATGACGCGGGCATACATGTCACTGATGAGCTTGAAATCGGTGTCGGACGAGTTCCTGTTTCTGTAGATCTCGTATGCCATCTTGGAGCTTCTCGGCCCTGAGGGGAGGAACTTCTGGATCATGATAAAATGAGGCCTGGTTTGTGTCAGTGAATAGGCTGCTCGAGCTCACTGGCTAGATGAACTTACGAGACAACCATGGCAGACATAGGGAAGTAGTAGGTGCTGGCAGTGAAGAGTCCCTTCTCCATCTGCTCTGGCGTCGATTCGCAGTGATGTTGGATGTGACCGTCTTTGGTGTCGCTGTCGAAGGACTCGAGATTGAGGAACTCGGGGATATCCGCGTGCGTCGTGGGGCAGTGATAACATTCATTGAAGTTATCGGCCAGAATCTTCCAGTTGTAGTTGCCTTCCAACTCATAGGTATGATCAAGGTCATAGTTATCGAAGTTATAGGCTTTGTACCGGTCTTGCTTATCAACATCCTTGAAGTGGTCCTCCCACGGCTCCTCTGGGACTTCCTTTGCATCCATGTTCACCCAGACGAAACCGTTGACGTCGACCTTGACATGAATTCGGAAGAGACCGTTTTGCTCCTTGTTGAACCCGGCCATCTCTTGATATCCAGGAGCTTTGGCCAGCTTGCCATTCAGTCCGTACGACCAGCCGTGGTAGCGACAGGCCAGAATTCTGGCGTTTCCTGAGCCTTCTTTCTCGACCACTGGGTATGCACGGTGTCTGCAAACGTTGTGGAACGCGTTGATGTTGTTTTTCCGGTCACGAGTGATGATGAAATCGAATCCAGCAAGCTCGTAGCGGAGCCAGTCACCAGGCTCCTTCAACCGCGAGCTGTGGGTGATGAAAAGCCATCGTTTGGAAAAAATGGCTCGGCGTTCCAGCTCGTACATCTCTGGTGAAGTGTACCATGATGCGGGCAAGGCACGCACGGGTTCCAAGGGGGTTCCGTCCTTGGAGGGCTCCTGGGCGCAGTTGCCATAGTTGAAGTAGTGCAGGGAGGAAGATGCCATGGCTGGAATGAAAAGGATTTGAGTTTGGAGTAGAATTCACAGAGTTGTTGAAGAGTAGATGGCTTGGAAGACTTTGTTGGATTCCTTTGCTGGAGTCATCTACCACTCTTTTATACGTCAATCATGCTCTCGATCCCATCTTGCACATGTCCGCGACAAGAGCGAATAAAACAACGGCGTTTAGTCATTTGCTATGCGTATGCAAGAGCTGAGCCAACAGAGGACTCTCTCGATGTCAAGCCGATGTGCCTGGGGAAGCCGACCCACCCTCAGCCCAAATCTTGGCTTCGATGCAGACGAGCTGCGGGTTCTGGCACACCCGAGATCTTTTGACCATGCCACATGATGTGACTGTTAATCGGAGGTCGCTCATTGGATACCGAATGGTGGCAGAGAGTAAGTGGCTTCGGCTTCCATTCCCGAACCTTGTCTATGAGGCCTCCTCGCTACCCCGCGGTGGCGGCAATCAAATGCCGACCATGCATATCTCCATACTTACCGTCAAACTTCACCTTAATAAGGAATTCTCATGAGAGAAGGTGCAAGACTGCAGATATAACTCGGCAGCAGGGCGTCATTCAAGCACTTTGTGTAGGTATTCCCAACTACGCCGGGATATCTCCGTACTTGCATGATAGTCCCTCGCCAGACTTCACCTAAACAAGGCATCCGACACGGGATAACTTTCAAGACTGCAGCCCGAGCACTTTGGGTGGGTTTTACTAATTACACCGGAGTCTTGTCACGTTCTGAGCTCGTTTCGTTCCTATCCCCTTCCTCAATAAACACGCACCCTTGTCAAATCGTCTGTCTTGATATCTTTGCCCTGGCACGAACGCCATCTCTCAGCTTCCCATTTCGCCATGGCACCAGTTTTCAGTTACGCCGATGTGCAATCTCACAAGACCAAGAATGATCTTTATCTGATTATTCGCGGCAAGGTCTATGACGCTTCGTCATTCGTGGACGACCATCCGTACGTATCCGAGTTCTTCCTTGTTCCCATCACCGGCTCGAGCCTTTCCCTCTAGCTGTGACTGACTTGCACCCAACAGCGGCGGTTCAGACATCTTGCTTGAGGTTGCCGGGCAAGATGCCACTGAAGCCTACGATGATACTGGCCACTCTGATGAGGCCGACGAGATCCTGGATGATCTCCACGTAGGCACTCTGAGGCCCGAATCTAGCCCTGAGTCCAATTCAGCGCCACAAGGGGCCAACCAGCAGGTCAGCCAAGAACCTGCAGCGCTGGTCACGACGAAGATGTTACAGCCTGATAACTACCAGGAGTTTGAACTGCTGGAAAAAAACATCGTCTCTCACAATGTGGCCATGTAAGTCCATACCCCGGCCCTCAATACTTGCTCCAACTCACTAATATTTCCAGATATCGCTTCAAGCTCCCTAGTCCCGAGGCGATATTAGGTCTACCAGTCGGTCAGCACATTTCCATCTCTACCCAAATACCACAGCCTGATGGTATAAGTAAAGAGATTATCCGTTCCTATACGCCTATCTCTAGTGATGACCAACCTGGTTCCTTTGACTTACTCATCAAGTCATACCCTCAGGGAAATGTCTCCCGGCTTATCGATACGCTCGTTCCTGGTCAAACCATTCGTATCCGTGGGCCTAAGGGGGTTTTTACTTATACCCCTAATATGGTCCGGCACTTTGGTATGATCGCTGGTGGCACTGGAATTACACCCATGTTGCAGATCATCAACGCGATTGCCCGTGGCCGTGCGGGTGGCGATATGACTGAGGTGGATCTTATCTTTGCCAACGTCAACTCTGAGGATATCTTGCTAAAGGAGAAATTGGACGCGTTGGCAAAAGGCGATGCCGGCATCCGCATCCACTATGTCTTGAATAACCCACCCGCTGGCTGGACCGGCGGCGTCGGATTCGTTGGAGCGGACACGGTAACTGTGAGTAACTCCTTCATCCAACGCTCTTGTCGCCGACTAACATCTATAGAAATGGCTCCCCAAGCCTGGGAAGGATGTCAAGGTCTTGCTCTGTGGACCGCCTCCCATGATTAGCGCTATGAAGAAGATCACAGAGAGCTTGGGGTACGATAAGGCACGGCCCGCCAGTAAGTTGGAGGACCAAGTCTTTGCCTTCTAAGTCTCAACCCCTTGCCCTGCGTAACACCCAACTAGCTTAGAAATATCGAGAATGGTTACTATAGTAAAGTGTATTCATTACAAATCGGGATAGTAAACGATACCACTCGACCTTTCTTGTTATGCTGCTGTGAAGAGATCGTGGAAATCTCGTCAAAATCAATACATCCAATGATATCATGCACGGATCCGAGCAAGGCTTGGAACGATGCCACTTTCTAGCCTATACTTCCAACTGTCACGTCAGGGTTCATATCTTCCGGCCCGAATATTTGACTTCTTCGATTCAAGCTTCCCAAGTTGTATAAGAGACCAGCAGCCGCCATGATCTTTGAACATAGCAAGAGGCGATAGCTTTCGTAGCCGGGAGCATATCCAGCAACGATGGCGTAACAAGACGGGCGGCTGAAACCAGTGTTCATTTTCCATGTTCTCTGCACTTCTGTACCTACCCAGCGCCAGAAGCTTCCAGCACTACCTCAACATTCTGTTGGATTGTGACCCTGTATTACGAAACCTCTGATAGATCGATATCCTGACCTTAGTCAGAGGGGCGTGAGATGGCATAAAACCCCTCTCGAGAAAAGAGGGGGCCGGAGGGATCCTTGATCAATAACATCATGATCTTTGGGCTCCACATCGTATTGA
>SSHR01003176.1:0-11577 GCA_006518225.1 Fusarium neocosmosporiellum | reverse complement strand
GGTACGTACCGGGCTCAAACGGCCCCATCCACCTTCCTCCCCTGTGTGGTGTGGCACAGCTGGCATAAGCTCCAAGCTGTCCTTCTGCTTCTCCAGTGGAGTTTCAACATCTCGGGCCCGTCTTCGACAAGTTGCATCAACTCCAAGGGGCAACCATCGTCGACAATCGCAGCTCATCATGGCGGCCAACAACCAAGATGTGCTTTCCGCAGTGACCGGCAAAGACACGAGGACCCTGCTCAGGGTCGTTATCCTTCTTCTCATCGCCGGCGCTGCTATTTCCAGCCGTCTTTTCTCTGTGATTCGTGAGTCTTGCCCCTGCCCATGATACACGCTCTGCGCTGTGGGAGAAGCTCTCCAGCGCAGGCTCTCGATGGAGAATCAACTGCTAACTCGTTGCGCGCAGGTTTTGAAAGCATTATCCACGAGTGTTAGTTCACCCCCAGATACTAACGAGGCGTCGAGGCCGTCGAGCTAACCCCATCATAGTCGACCCGTGGTTCAACTTCCGAGCGACGAAATACTTGGTCGCCAATGGATTCTACAAGTTTTGGGACTGGTTCGACGACCGGACATGGTATCCTCTCGGGCGGGTTACCGGAGGCACCCTCTATCCTGGTCTCATGGTGACGAGCGGCGTCATCTACCACGCCCTCCGTTACCTCACTGTCCCCGTCGACATTCGCAACATTTGCGTTCTTCTGGCCCCTGCCTTCTCGGGACTGACTGCCTACGCGTCCTATCTTCTCACCAACGAGATGACCACCTCGCCATCTGCTGGTCTTCTTGCTGCCATCTTTATGGGAATCGCCCCCGGTTACATCTCGCGATCCGTTGCTGGCAGCTACGATAACGAGGCCATTGCCATCTTCCTCCTCGTCTTCACCTTCTTCCTCTGGATCAAGGCTCTCAAGCTGGGCTCGATGCTCTGGGGCGCGCTCTGCGCGCTGTCCTACGGCTACATGGTCGCCTCATGGGGTGGATACGCCTTCATCACATGTCTGCTGCCGGTGCACGCCCTCGTTCTGATTGGCATGGGCCGATATAGCACTCGCCTGTACGTCAGCTACACAACGTGGTACGCACTCGGCACGTTGGCTAGCATGCAAATTCCTTTTGTCGGTTTCTTGCCTGTCAAGACCAGCGAGCATATGCCTGCGCTAGGTATGATCCATCCAAGAGGCCCAGCTGTCCGCTCCAATGCTAATCTTTCTCTAGGCATCTTTGGCTTCGTTCAGTTGATCGGCTTCATTCAGTACGTTCGATCTGCTATTTCTGGCAAGCAGTTCCAGACTTTCGTATACACCATCTTGTTCGCGGTATTCGGCGTTGGCGTCGCCGGCGTTGTCGGCCTGACCTCCCTTGGATACATCGCCCCTTGGAACGGTCGATTCTACTCTCTGTGGGACACCAGCTACGCCAAGATTCACATTCCCATCATTGCCTCCGTCTCGGAGCACCAGCCTACCGCCTGGCCATCTTTCTTCTTTGATCTCAACTTCCTCATCTGGCTCTTCCCTGCCGGTGTTTACATGTGCTTCCAGAACCTGCGGGATGAGCATGTCTTCGTTGTCGTCTACTCTCTCTTTGCCAGCTACTTTGCCGGTGTCATGGTCCGTCTCATGTTGACGCTGACCCCTGTTGTCTGTGTTGCTGCCGCTATTGCGGTCTCTCAGGTTCTCGATACTTATCTTCAGATCAAGACCCCCAGCCCCGAGGATGTTGCAAAGGCTGGCGACGCCTCTAAGAATGCCAAGGGTGGTCTGCGAGCGACGCAGAAGCCCAAGGTTGGCATTTACACGACCCTCTCCAAGATTGTCGTGACTACTGCCATGACCGTCTACCTGCTCATGTTTGTGACTCACTGCACCTGGGTCACCTCGAACGCCTACTCGTCGCCTTCGGTCGTGTTGGCCAGCCGAATGCCTGACGGTAGCCAGCACATCATTGATGACTATCGAGAGGCATACCAGTGGCTTCGCCAGAACACCAAGGAGGACGCCAAGATCATGTCGTGGTGGGACTACGGCTACCAGATTGGTGGCATGGCGGACCGCCCTACCCTGGTTGACAACAACACGTGGAACAACACGCACATCGCGACGGTGGGCAAGGCCATGAGCTCCCGTGAGGAGGTCAGCTACCCCATCATGCGCCAGCACGAGGTCGACTACGTCCTGATTGTGTTTGGCGGTCTCCTCGGATACTCTGGAGATGATATCAACAAGTTCCTCTGGATGGTCCGTATTGCCGAGGGTATCTGGCCCGATGAGGTCAAGGAGCGCAACTTCTTCACGGCTCGCGGCGAGTACAAGGTGGATGCCGATGCCACCGAGACAATGAAGAACAGCTTGATGTGAGTCTTGGCCTTTTCTTTTGGAGACGGGCGATATTGACAATTATTCTAGGTACAAGATGTCGTACTACAACTACGCCAGCCTGTTCCCCGCTGGCCAGGTTGCTGATCGCGTGCGTGGTGTCCGGTTGCCGGACCAGGGCCCCGTCCTCAACACGATGGAGGAGGCCTTCACCAGCGAGAACTGGATCATCCGCATCTACAAGGTCAAGGATCTTGACAACGTGGGCCGCGACCACGCGGCTGCTGCGGCGTTTGACCGTGGCCAGAAGAAGAAGAAGTCGCAGAAGAAGAGGGGCGCCCGTGTTCTCCGGGTTGACTAGATGGAGTTGAGTAGGTTTGCGCGGGATTACATAGGGAAAGAATAAAGGATGCCCATATGGGATGCATGTAGACAAAAGCGCATTCGAAATGTATATCACTGTATTATTTTGACTGGAGCTGTCGCGGAAGAAGCCGGATTTCTTTGTGTTGGTGTGATGTAGTCGGCTCCCAAAATGGCAAGCTGCCCGCGTCCAGACCCGAAGCGTTTGCTGGGATGTCACAGTTCATTATCTTCAAACGCGAGAGAGGCGGAGCAGACAGAGCACAACGAAATAGGACATTGTTTCTTACAGACAAGGCGGCTGTTTGCTGTGATGAATTGTTAAGGCAATGAATGAGATGTAAACGGCGGATGAAAGGGAACGGCAAGAGCACAAGATAGGAAAATGAAAGAAGGCGCAACTCACAACTATCTACGAGGCCATCTTTACTCCTCCCCATCTCTTTGAACTCACATTCGTTCATCTTCATCTTTACACTCGCAACCACTATCATCTTCATCACATCCCTTCGCCTTGAGTCGATCAACAAAGCTTTCACTTCCGAGATTTCGCGGCCACGAAGCTTTGATCTCCCCCAGTCACGGCAAAGGATTCAACCGGAAGGCATTTCAAGTGATTTATATGTCGAGACAGTCGGAGACAAGTCATTGTGCCAGTCTCTGCGCCTTTGTGGGAGCATTGGGTGAGTTGGCTGAGTTGGGTGAAACGACTGTGAGGATCGACACTGACCCCTATTTCCAGACTTGAGCAGCGAGGATACCGAAGAGACTGCAGAAGTCATCAAAAACATTCTATCGTACAAGGTACGTTTTTGCATTTCCGAAAAACCCAAGACCGCCAGTGATTGGTGGGTGGCAGTGCATACTGACAGCTGCCAGTTCTGCCAGCTGGCGACGGCCGTTCAGACAAGTCGACGCGCAGACGGGCTCTCTAGCCAGGTAAACGAGATCCAAGAGTCAGAAACGTGTCTCTCTTGGTTCCTGCGCGTAAAAAACCTTCAACCTGAACCTCACATCTCCAACCTCATTCCTCCATCTCACCCCTATCATCTACCACCCACCACAGTCACTCATTTGACCTCAAACCGATCCGCCTCTACTTGTTTCTTCACCGAATAGACAGAGATTACTACTCGCTTCGCCTTCTTGTGCTCCTCCTGGGTTACCGAACTATGGGCCTCTTCAGCAAGGCACGCGGCCGGCGTGGTCCGAATGTCGACCTCCTAGCAGCGGCCTTTGGCCTCCCATTTGCGCCTGGCGGACGAGCTGATGGCAAGAATGGTCGCATCAGGATTGAATACGACTCTGGAGACGATGAAGAAGACGAATTGGATTCACGGTCTGAGAGCTCTGCTCCCTCTGACGACGAGGAAGAGGTCCGCGCCGAGAGACGACCTTCGCAGAAGAAGAGAGACAAGGAGAAGAACAAGAAGGAGAAGAAGAGCCTTTCCAAGAGACGTCACTACCACCGTCACCATCGAAGGTCCTCTTCAATCTCCAACTCCAAGAGGTCCTCGACCTCTTTCTCGACCTCTCGCCGGCCATCTGCCCACGCCATGCCCAAGCATGTCGTTGCTTCTTGTGTACGACCCTCAGCAACATTCCCGCCTCCCACACCCCTTCATCTGTCGAGAAACCCCTGTACTATTTCCACTTCGGCTTCGGCATTTTCTGCTTCTAATCTTAATCAACCCTTTGGTGCCGTGCCCGTTCGGCCGCAGCAACCAGTGTACTATCAGAATCCAGTTGCTTTTGTACCAAGTCAACCATCGACTGTTCAGGTGCCAGTCCATACGGCTCAGTACCTCACTAGCGACATTGCGCAACCTACCGCCGCGCCTCCTCGCCCCAAGTCACCAGTCGAGAAGCCCAAGGAGCGAAGCCATGGACGTACCATATCTGACTGGGCCGAAGACTCGGGACCCTACGCCAAAGAACTGCAGCGCATTCAGAAGCGCATCGACGGAAAGATGACGGATCTTTCAAAGCAGCCGGCCAACCATATTCTACGTCAAGACCTTCGTTCTCTTCAAGATAAGCTCAACTCGACACTGAACAAGGCCATATCGGGCAAAGCCATGATGCATGCCCGACTCCCGTCGACATCTACCATGCCCAGCTCTCCTCTACCTAGACTCAAGTCACCACAGTTTCCATCCAAGGACGCTCTCGGTGAAACACGAATCACTCAGAGATCCATTCAACACAGACTACAGAGTCAGCAAGAGCAGATCCCGGGGCGCGGTGAGAAATTTCACTTCTGCAGCTATTGTGGCATCACTCGCTCCGACGAATTCCATGACAAGTATCCCTACCCTCCGGGTGGGATATTAAAGCTCAGCGTCTGTGAGAAATGCCAGGACAAGAAGGTCAAGCGAGGCGTGGCCGAGGACTATCACTTTTGCTTCAGCTGCGGATCCGCGCGATCTCAGGAGTTTCACAAGGAGCATCCTATCCTCCCAGGCGAGCCCATCCTGCGAAACTATTGCGGCAAGTGCCGGGTGGAGGTTCAAGGTGACATTGGTCTTGCCGAGATGTCTGTCCTTGGCACAGTGAGTTTACACATGGTACCCTTGGAACTCCTCACTAACAATGGATTGAAGGGTTCTCCAGATGAGAGGAGGCAACGGGCACCTCTCGAATCTTATCTCGATGACGAAGTCGACTCCATGATTCCTCAGTGCGCGAGCACCCGTGGGCCATCTCGTGTCAGAGAGCAGTTTCTCAAGTCTCCAGTTCTGGAGAGAAGAGCCCCATCTCCTCGACGCAATGGCCCAAAGAACAAGAAACACCGCGACAGGGACCGGATTCATGAGTCTCCAGCTCTCAAGAAAGAGGCTTATTCTCGACGTCAGGAAGGCCATGGCAGACGCTCTGAGCCCCTTAGTCCCAACGACACTCGTACGAGCCACGGAGATGTCTCCCCATTTTCTCCGGATTGTCCTACTCGTGTCACTGGGTCTGCTAGTCGCAGAGCTCAACGTCGCTCTTCTGGACAGATAGATGCTGAGTCTATTCCTCGACACGAGAAGCCCGCTAACTACCGAGCACCATACATCGAAGAACTCGCGCCAGGACTTCATTCTCGAGGACGAACTCCCATCCCATTCGAAGAAGCACATGTGCGTGAGCGCGGCAGACCCTCGTCTGGGTTGGCCAAAGAGAGATCGTCCTCGGAGCGCTCCAGACGGACAAAGGAGCAATCATCTGACCATGCTCGACCCCGAGAGGCGTCCATCGAGTCCGATAGATCCGGCGACTCTATCCCAACCTCATCCAAGTCGTCTGGCAGCAAGACTGTGCGATTCAAGGACTCTCTCGACATTCGAACGACTCTGCCAACAGATACCGAGGCTTCTGAGGCTGAAGCTGACACTCCTCTGGACAACAAGAGATATTCACGACCTCCCAGCTCGCCTCTTATCTCTCGCCAGAAGTCTGGGTTTGACAACAACTCCCACGAAAAGGACAAGGATACCCGCGACTATCTTCACCCTCATCGTGGTCGATCTTCGATGAAGAGTCCGGGATCTGCTTTCAGAACCCCTGAAAGTTTCAGAACGGCGACTCCTTCAAAAGGATACTCTCAGGGAGCATTCAGCCGAGGCTTTGATCGATCCGAGGACTGGGGTTTCTACTCTAACGCTGGAACCTCCCATGAGACCAAGTTCGCCGACGAGGACGGGTTCCGAAGCCCCTTTAACTACCCTACCGAAGAGCCCAAGGACACTCAAAATCACTATGAAGAGTACATGGAGTCTACTACTTCTCTACCATCCTTCCTCCCTTCGGGTGGCGGCTTCAGTTCCTTCTTCAACAAGTCCAAGAACAAGGCGTCAACTACCCCTGGAAGTCAGGCGAGTCCCTTTGGCCGCCACCACTCTGGCCACCACTTCAACGAGACTGCTGGAGACCAATAGGAAGGGTTCGGCGCTCACAAGTCGGCCGATGGTCAGAGGACTCCCTGTCCAGGACCTCAGCCTTACACGAACGTCAACACAGCCTTTACTGATGGCGACTTCTACACTCCAGCTGCAGACGAGGCCGGAAGCAACCCTTACTACACGCCCCGTAAGCGCCGGTTCCCTGGGTTCTCTTTCTACAGTGCCCCTGATGGCCGCTCTGAGAAGTCGGCTAAGCAGAGCAACCCTCCCAGTTCCCCTGGCAAGCCGGACGAGTTCTACTGGAACAACGGGTTCAACCCCGTCCCCATTGTGGAGGAGGCAGGCTCCTTCTGCGAGATCTCCTCCGATGGCGCGAATGATCTTCTTGGTAAAGCCCACCCAGATACATGCACCATCTTTCCGTTGCTGACAGACAATCCAACAGAGCACCACGCCCTCTCCGACGCCTCCTCCGTCGAGACGGACGATGACGAGGATGGCTCCGACAGAGACTTTAGCACCTCGGACGAAGACACTGACGAGAACATTGCCACCGACGGCGAACTTGTGCTTCACCCTGCCCTGGACAGCGACTCTGCCTAAGGCTTGGTGGCACTCAGCAAGGTTCCATTCTCAGTAATGTTGCAACCTACACACACTCGCGCCCTGAAGCTCTACTACAGAGGCACCCGTCTCGACAAGAGACATGATGACGAATATTTGATTTTTCTGGAGGGGACTTATGAATGGTATATGTTGGAAGGGCGAGAGTCGATCTCTGGACGGACATGATGAATCCGGGTAATGAATGAGGTCGAGCATGACACTGTACTTTTACTATCAACGCCGTGAGCGGCTATTGCTGTATGATTAGTTTTCATCATCTAGACTAGCTCTTCGAGTGGTCAAGGGAGCCTGATAAGATAAATACTTTGTTAAATTATCTGCTGAGCCGTCACTTGTGACATGTTACAAGTATCAGCATGCCATGGTATCAACAACCTTATTCACAATCACACAACAGACACAAACCCATTTACATCATATTTCATTTTCTATTTATGTAGTTTTTCTGTCTTTACCCATGTACACCCCCAGAAAAGTACCCAATCCATCCATGCCGAGTTGTCGTCATCCATTACAGATGAGCCGATGAGCCCAAAGGCGATTCCAAATACCACTTAACCATAACAGCAATCATGATCCTTGTCTTCGCCTCCCGAGGCCGTGCCCGATTACCCTTCCAGAATGCTAATCCCACAAACACAGACAGCCCGTTGCTCCTCCCATTGTTCCCGAATGACGCGCTTGTTTTTTGTAATGTGCCAAGAGCCCAACGCTAACAGATGCTCCCAGAGTCGATTTCGTAGTCTCCCCATTCTTCATGGCACGGGCATGGTGTTCTCCTTGTCTGGAGATAGGCGAGACATTGGCGCCCCAAATACATAGCTCGTCGGGGGCGCGCTTGCTGGTGAAGCCATTCGCGAAAGCGGCGTCTGTCTTGAGAGCGTGGCAAGATATTCAATCGCCTCCAGTCGCTTCGCCTGGAATGCTCGACTGCGTTCACGCTCCCGTTCCACGTGAATTAGACGTTCCTCCCAATCCGCCTTGATCTGCTCGCCCCTCTTCTTCCTCTCAGCCACGTCCTTGATCCGCTTCTCTGCCTTCTGACAAGCAGCGTCCAGCTTCTGGGCAAGGGCGGGGGAGGCCAGCCTGGGCGACTTGTCCTCTCCACGTCCTTGGGCAGAAGCGCCCCAGAAACACCGAAAGACGAGCGTGGTTTGCTTGCCGTTGCCGTCCGAGCCCCAAATTGCTATCGAGTCCCCGTTGTAGACTCGAGCCCAGTGATGTGCTGGTCCGCTGTGGTTCTTGGCATCGGACGAAGCAAGCAAGTAGCCATTGATGTGAATTCCAACCGAGGCCTTTGTCGAGATGTAGAAACAGTACGAGTTCGGGTCTCCTCCATTTCGAAGCCACGGAGGGGGCACCTTGGCAGGGTCCTTAGCAGGATCAAAGCCATCTCCGTCTCTCCAAAGTAGCAGTTTCAGTGCGTACTTGGGCACTCGCGCGTCCAACTTGTCCTCAAACACCTCAGTATTCGCCGGTCCACGTCCGAATGACACCAGCGTGTCGGTGACAGGAAAGGAGATGGCGAGACATGACTGGGGGTGGGACTCGAACAACCCGACGGCTTGTCTGTTGGGCTCCTCTTCTGGAACTGGAACAATGATTGGATTGTGCACAGGGAGGGTGTCGGGGATCTGAGAGTTGTCAACGGGAGCCGCAGTCGGCGGAAACTCCATCGCGTCATCAGTTGCGCCCTGGTTCTCAAAAGTCAGAGGCATCCGCGAGGTTGACCGGCCTTGTGTAACTCGTCCTCCTGCCCGTGGAACCGGAGGAAAGTATTTCATAGCCAGGCCCCAGAGCGGAGTCTTTCCTGGCGCAAACTCCTCGCTCCTCTCAACAGCAGCCTGACGAAAGGCGTTGTATTGAAGGTGAGTCATTTCCGGGTAGTTGAAATGCCAAGTCGCCTTGTCTTGCTCCCAGAAGCCCTGCTTGTTGTAGGGGCCGTCGAGTTGTCGTCCTGAGCCCAGTCTTTCGATCTGCGGCACCTGAGCCAGCAGTTTGTACTCCTCCACATTCTCATTTGCCAGGTTCTCGATATTGTTCTCCGACTTGAGCCTCTTCATCGTGGGCTTTCCGACGGGTGTGCTGTCGAACTCATCGCTTGTATCCTGTGAAGGGGGCTTGCGTTTGCTAGTGTTAAACTCTGACTGCAGAGAGTAGTTCGAGGGTGCAAGGTTCTGCACGACGGACTCATTGCCGCCCAGGCTCTGAGAAGCCACGTCTTCCACCAGACTCTGCAGCTGATCATCCGACTGGTTCTGAGCGATAGAAATGTTGGTCTGACGATGAGTTCGGCGGTTCCTGCTCCTTGGCGTGGCAGAATCGTCTGACTGATAGGCTTCGTCCACATCCTTGGCTAGGATTTCGGTTTGCCCTCCGCTGAGGTTGCTCGCTTGCAGGTTGAGCAAGTCCTCCGGGATAACTCCTGAGCTACCAATCGCAGAGATGCCCACTTCGCCAAATAGTCTCGGTTGCTGTGTCTCTGGTCGCCCACTGAAGTTCTCCTTTTCTGATTCCTCGCCCATGGAGTCGCTGATTCTGTCTTCCTCGAAGTGACGCTGCTGAAGCTGGGAAAAGTTTCCAAGCATATCCTCATCCTCTGAGATCTCATCGAACGATTGTGACGCGCTTATTACCGACCCCATGCCGGTGGACCATGGATGGTTCTCCAATTCCTTGACCGTTGCACGGTGCTCCGGCCGTCTCTGAAGCATTCTGCAAAGAAACTCAATGGCGTTTTCTGAAACGTCGTTTCGTTGCAAAGGCGTAATGTTCAGCCGGGTAGTCATAATCTTGTGTAACAGCTCGGAATAGCTAATCCCGCTCTTGACGGGATAAGGAGGCGAGCCCGTCAAAGTATAGAATAACACGCCGCCCAGGGACCAAATGTCAACCGCGTGGCTGTATCTCTGACGGGGTGCTCGCCGCATCTTCTTACCTCGACTACGCACTCCATTGTCATCATACTCCTCGTACTCTGTGTACACCTCTGGGGCACAGTAAAGCAGCGTTCCGCAGAACGTTCGTAAGAAGGTCTGCTCGCTGTCCACCATCTTTGACAGACCAAAGTCGGTAAGTTTGAGGTCAATAGGGTTCAGCGAGTTGATGAGAATGTTGTCGGGCTTGACATCTCGATGAGTGATGTTGTTGGCATGCAAGTATCCCAAAGCGCTCAAGAGTTGTGCTGACATGGTCCGAACAACGCCTTCAGTCAAAGCTCCCTGCTCCGAGATGAGTTTGCCCAGATCGCCCCCTGGAACGTATTCCATGATGATGATGAGCAACCGATCATCCCATTCAAAGTGCTCTATATAGCGGACGATGTTGGGCTACAAACTCGCGGTCAGTTTCAGTAGGGGTATGAGAGCAGCCTTGAGAACTCACATGTTGTACCCGCTGCATAATTTTCATCTCATTCTCAACCTTTTGATCCAACACGCCGTTCTTGATGAACCGGCGCTTCTCAAGCTCCTTGGCCGCATAGGGCAGACCGTCATATTTGGAAGTCACCTTGTGAACCACTGCAAATGCTCCCTTTCCGATCGTTCCGGTTCGGTTGTACTTTCCAGAGCCCGTCCACTCCCGCTGAGTCTCTCTCCTGTTGCGTGGTGATCGCGAGTTAGCTTGCGTGATCTCGCCAGTCCCTTCTCTCTTAAATCGGGCCTGGACGGGATCCTTGAAGAGGTCAACGTGACCGCCGGGCCCGGGAGTGATGGTTTCGGTCTGGTGCTTCAACTGATGGCGCACGAAGAAAGCTTCGACTTTGTCGGTATAAGCCTGATCGTACTCGTTGTCGCGGCGCGGAATGCGGACACGGAAGGTTAGGTCCCTAGCCTCTTGGTGAAGGTAGACTTTGATGATGGAGCCAGAGGTCAAGACCCATTTTGTCAGGGGATGATTGGTGTTTCCTCTGGCATTCGGATTGGCATGGGCGGTCAGCAGGTTGCCGTCGGCCCAAGTGCCGTTGGTAGATTGATCCTCGATCATGACCGAGCCATACTCGTTCACATAGATGCGAAAATGAATGTTGCTGACTCTCTTGAGCGGATCGTGCTTGAACACGATATCGCAACGCCCTGGGTTGCGACCAAAGACGAAGCCGGCGGCAGGGTTGTTGAGCTGGGCTGAGAGACGCAGGATGATGGCATGGCTGCCGGTATTTGTCGGGTTGGCGAGAAAGCGACCGGCCTGGTCCTCGAAGTCATAGTCCGGTTCGACGCCGTCCGCCTCGTCCTTACCGATGATGTGAGGAGAGTCCTCGTGGGCCAGACGCTGCAGCTCGAGGCGGGCCGAGTCGGAATGGGGGTAGAGTACGCATATTATGTCGGAGATGTCTTCGTCTGAGAAGCCCGAATTCTGCTTCCCGACTCGGCGCGGGTCGAGGA
>SSHR01003175.1:0-25869 GCA_006518225.1 Fusarium neocosmosporiellum | reverse complement strand
AGCATGATCCTTCTCAAACGACATGAGAAAGGGCAACAAGGTGGAATTTTACAAACCTCATCTGACTAGCCTACCCCCTTGGTGGGGATTTCATATTAGGCCTGATATCAGCTGAGACCATCGTGACACTTCGGACTTGACCGCTGCAAGGAGTGAGTGAAGTCTAAACATGGATTCTTGCTCAAGCAATCTCCTTGTGTCATTTTCTCTTTTTTACTATTGTCTTTCAATCACCCTTCTGCTGGCTCTCGTGCTCTCAAGTTCCGTTTGAACTAGGAAGGCAATTTAGTGTGAGTGTGTTATAAAACCAGAGGGGATATTCAGCAGGGTGACTGAGAATGATACATGTAGAGTAATGGATAATAATCCAAGGCAGTGCTCTATGAATTCTTTATTTAATTCCTAGTTAAGGACTTACTTAGGGCCAACATATCTTTATTATTGTGGTCCAAGATAATATGGTACTTAATGTTCATTTGATATCTGAAGACTATTCCAAGATAATACAGGTTCCGCCAAGTATCTATTCTTGCATAGATAATTGTTTAACTTTGCAATTGGCTTGTTACATTCATCAAGACGCCAGAAAAAGGAAGAACCAATGCCAAGTTTACATCATATTCGCTCCTTGCGAAAACAACCACTTCAACACCACACATACCGGATAACTTCCATTAAAGCAGCTGAGCCCAGCAACAAGAACCCAGGCCGTTTTCAAAGAAAGAAAACGCTCGAGAGCCATTCTTCTGCTAGGTTCAAATTGTTTCACCTCGAATTCAAGTAAGCCCCTGTTCCACCTCTCAATGACATCAAACCAGATCCAAACCTCGTTGGCCCAACTACCCTGAATGGTGATCAGTAACACCACCAAGTCAGGTTTCCATGCAATTTCCATGAAGAGTTCCATACAGAGACTCCTGATTACACTCACTATAACGACCTGCTGTGCCATGTTTCGTACAACGTTTTGCAGACACTAACTTCACAGCCTCATCTAGAACACCATGTACACAAAGTTGAGCAATCAATTGACATCTGAGACAAAGCTCACATTATGAAAAACAGACCAATGAACCTAACTACGCCTCTAAGCGCCTCAAACTCCCATTGCTAAACCATTGAAAACCAAAAATCCCAGGGGTATCTCCCGCCTCTCAACCCTTGCAGAACCAAAGACAAACAATGGGCTTCGCGCCCGGCTCCCCAGTCCTGTCCGGCCCCCATCCGACATCCTTGATCGTCTTCGTCAGCTGCTCCTTCTCGTCGCCCGCGAAGCAGAATCCCTTGTACCACTTCCCGTTCCCGCCAGCGTAGACCTCGAAGCAGATGTTCTTCTTGGGCACGGGGTTGGTGCAGCCGAACCCCTTGAGCAGGTCGCCCAGCAATGTCCCGCAGGGGACGTGCGAGGCGATGAAGGGGATCTGGGTGTTCGCAGGGAGCTGCCAGGGAGGTGTCTTGCTCTTGAAGACGTGCATCTTGGCGTGCTCAGCCGGGAAGAAGTAGTTGTAGCCAGGCTCACAACCGACACCACCGGAGGAGTTGGTCATCTGGGCGGCTGGCATGTTCGTGTCGATTGCGGGGTGAGGTTGAGGTTGTCGAGGGACATTGCCTGTCCCGTTGGGCTGGTAGGCGAATGTCTTTTGGCCGTAGAAGCCCCCCATGGGAGCTTGCATGGGGTAGGTGGGCGGAGCGAGATGGCTGTAGGGAATACCACCGGTGTAAGTCACGTAACCGTGGTATTGGGGTGCGGGCCCTCCGTAGTGAGGGATGTATGGCTGCCCCTGCGTCGGCATGGGAGCACCAACGGGAGCAAAGGCAGGACGGGCACCAGACGCATCGCGTCCAGTGACGGGGTTCCAACCGCCGGACATGGTGGACGGGGGAGGTCGTCAACACAAGGGCTGCCAGGTGTGTACCCAACGGCGAATGTCTGGATCGAACGAGGCTTGCCAGTATCCAGGTACTGGCCCTTGACGCGTCGGGTCCCAAGTCTCGGGGGGGACAGCGTAGGTCTCGGGGAGGGGAGCGTAGGTCGCGGCGTAGGAATCGACAAAGGGCTCGACGTAGGGCGTACTCTCGTACCAGTGAGGGTACACTTGACGAACTTCGGGGACAGGAGGGGCTTCGTCTCGATATCGGTGGGGGAGGCCAAGGTTGATATCGTCGTCTGAGCCTTCGAGGTCGGAGGAGTAGATGTCTGGACAGCCATCAGAAAGGGGAGCTCGAGGGGGGGCTTAGTCCATTATATAGACCAATTCTGGAAGTGAATGGTCTACATTCCATGAGCAAGAAGCATGAACTTACCCGATGCTGAATCTGTGTCCTCGGCGTCACTCAACCCAACCTCAGACGAAGAACTCACGCTCTCACCGTCGCCGCTCTCCTCGTCAGAGTCGACCTCGACGTCCAGGTGACCCGCAAAGATCTCGGTGCTCCAGACGATGTTGTTGTCACAGTCGTAAAAGGCGCCCACGATGATCCAGGCCCAGTACGGCGAGTCCCGGGAGGCTTCGAGGTGCTGGGTGATGATGAGCTTTGTCGCGGGCGCGGGGAGGTTGACGTCCTCGATTGTCCTGCAACGGAGAGGTGCGGTGGTGCTGGACATGGGGGAGGAGGAGGATCGACTGAGGCAAAGAGGCTTTGGTGAAGAGCTGAGAAGGCTGATGAGTGCTCACGGGGAGAGACAGGAGACCAGTAAGACGAGGCTGTCCAATATATAGTTGGGTGAGGCAGAGGAATGGACATGATCAAGTAACGAGTGTTGAACCATGATTCAAGTCGGAGAAGAGTCGAGACGGCTCGAGGTGGTGAGTGTCTGTCTTTTGGGGTAGACGCAACCCATCAACTACAAGTGATTCACCAGTCATTACGTCAAGAGGAGGGCATATGAGAGGGAGGGGGGCTTGTATGGACGAAGGCTAACAAGAGTCTCAAGAGAGTAGAGCCGGGCGCGTGGCACTGGGCCCATGTCATGTCTGCTGTGATACGCAGACCCAAGACGGCCGGACCGGGCGAACCGGGCGAACCGGTGCCATGGTGCGTCACACATGAGCATGGCACGCAGCCTGTTGCGCCCCATCACTTGACCGGGCGACTCTGGATGAGGGAGGCTCAAAGAGGGCTGTCAGCCTGTCAGAGCCTGTGAAAGCTTGGTTCCTTGAAACATGTAATTGTGCATGAGATCGGCGGGTCTTGGTAGGGAGGGGCCCTGTTGTAAACTGACTGGTTGAGAGAGCCTGATTCAGGGCCGTAAGCGTCACGGTAAGCAGAGTCAACTGGCTGATAACACAAGTTGAAGAGCAAAAAGTAAACATGTCAATTCAGACTAAACTCCGTGCCTGCTGAGTGAAAAAAAAGTCGTGATATAGTAACACAGAAAAACATGGTGAATCGCAGCTTGCTAACGAATCAAGAATGCGTGGGTGCACTTCAGCCCAGCGTCGGTGAAACCATGACATCGCATCTTGGCAAAACAATCATCACCGAGTAACGCTGCCTCCCCAAATCCCTCATTCATCGTCACTCGTGGGCTCAACAACTCTAAGTCCAGCGCCCTTCTTGGCCGTCTCAATCTCCCTCTTCTGCTGCTGCCGCTTCCCGACCTCGTTGACCAGCCCTTTGAGGTAGACCTCGGCCTGGACTGTCGCGCTGTAGGCGGCCGGCGTCCAGTTCCAGATGTTGCGCTTGTGCATGTCTGCGCCCGCCGCCAGCAGCGTCCGCAGCACCAGCAGGTTCCCGTTTCCGCTCGCAAAGTGCAGCGCCGTGTTTCCCTCGACGTCGAAGCGCCGGACGGCATCGTAGGGTCCGCCTGGGACGTACGTGAGGAGGAGCTGGAGGATGGTGTCGTGGCCGCCCAGGCTGGCCTCCATGACAGCATCGCGGCCTCGGATGTCGCGACGGAGGATGCACGTCTTGTCGTGCTCGCAGAGGAGGTGCACCACCTCGGTGTGCCCAGCAGCCGCGGCGAGCATCAGCGCCGTCTGATGGCTCTCGTTGAGGGCCGGGCACGGATCTTCATGGCCGAGCTCTAGGAGGACTTCGCATATCTCGCGATGGCCCAGCTGAGCGGCCAGGTGCATGTTGGAGTTGGAGAGGCCCAAGGGCGACGAGTCTGGGTTGAGGAGCAGAGAGGGATGGCTCTTGAGGATTCGGCGGAGGAGGGTGGCATCGTTGGCATGGATTGCGCGGCGGACACGGATCGACGGCTCAATCCTAGGGGCAAGTTTTAGTCAATCATTCGTGCGATGGACCCTTGAGCTTCTCACATGATGGAGGACGACTTGTCATGGCGGTCGAGAAGGCAGCGCAGAGAGCATATCGCGAGTGACGCAAGCGGGGGGAACGAAAGGCGCGATATGCTGTAGACGAGAAACAAATGTGTCAAAGAATGATGAAATGAAAGAAAGGAGGGAGAAAAAGAGGGAGACGGCCGGGGAGGAAAGCGTCTCTAGCGAAGAGGAGAAGAGAGTAGAGTTTATGTTGACGATAGCAAAGCTTCCTTCAGCTGCGCCGCCCGCTCTCGGCTCTCGTCTCCAACCAAAGCGGCATCATGAAACAATGGGCGGGCAATCCCCCACACCCACACCCTCAGCGCCCGCTGTCCCCCGCCGCTCTTCAGTGGCCCACAGTGGACGGACGCTTGCTCTGACGCGTCGGGTCGCAACCCCGCTGATGGTAGGTTGCTGCCAGAGTTACCCTAGAGAGGAGGCATTGTTTTGTTATTTTGGGAGTCAAAGCGATTGAATAGTCGGGCCTATATCTGAGTAGGGCCGTCGTCTGGATGTAGATACACACCTTTCTGTGTAATTAGGGTTTGCCAAGTATTGGTTGCCCAAAGCAACTGAACTGTTACTCAACCCAAGCTTCGAATCTGGAGTACGTAGTACCTGTGGTGCTTGAGTGTGTTCGATCTGGGCTGAAAAAGCACCCCACTACCCAAAGCAGAAGCCACCTATAATGGAGCTTACTCGCTCCTTCGTCCAACACCATCTCACGACGGGCTTGATGCCCGGGCGAAGACGCCCGGTTAGCTCAATCGGTAGAGCGTGAGACTCTTACATCAGAGTACACGATCTCAAGGTTGCGGGTTCGACCCCCGCATCGGGCTTTTCCTATAACTTCTCTTTTTGCTTCATTCGCTTCTTTTTGAATTCGTCGAACATTTTTTTCTTTCTTGCTACAAGTGTCTGTTCATTCATGTTGTTGATAATGGGCGTCGAGGCACACGAAGAGTCGTGCTTGATGACTATCTAGCTATTGTCGAATCGCACTCCCACCTCTAACGCACCGTTCATTTCTCGTTTAACTCATGGCTCTTCTTGATCGCCTTGTTCTTCCCCGTATCGATAACAACAGCCGGGTCCTCCTCATCTCCCTTCCTAGTAACCTCATTCCCCTTCTTTGTCTTGATCGAAGTCCTATTCTTAGTCAATATCACGTACTATCACGCGACTCTGGGGCATCTTACTCTTCGGCCTTGACATCTAGCGCTTTGCCCTCTGGCTCCCCTTGTCCCCACTTCCAGCTCACCGTCTCGCCCTTCTTGGGACCCTTCTTTGGGGTTGAGTCGTCTTTGTCGTCTGATGTCTTTTCGTTCTTTGACTTTCCGTTGGAGACCTTGGATTCCTTCGGCTCATCCGCATCCTCTTCGCTTATCTCCTCTTTCTCTTCCTCTTCATCCTTGGCCTCTGACTCTCCCTTTGCTGTCTCTCTCTTCTTGTTTGGCCCGGACTGACTTTAAGTCGTCTTTCGCTTATCGCCAGTCTGCTTGTCATCGTCCTCGGCATCGTCGTCTTCCTTCTCATCATCCTGCTTTCCTTGAGCCTTGAGGAAATCGTGACTCCAGTTCTTGAGCGATGCGTAGGACTTTGTCTTTTTGACCTCTTCGGCCGACTTCTCGCTGTTGCTCTTTGTCTCTTGAGCAAGATGACGCTTGCTGCGCAACCATTAGCCTTGAGCTCAACCAAGTCGACATGTCCACCCTACCAGTAAGACACAACCTTGCGCATATGCTCAACCTGCTCGTCCGTGTACTTCTCAGGCTCCTTCTCAGGATTCTCCTTGAGGATCTCGACAATCTTGCGTCCGCTGTCATGTCCGACCGTCTCGTCGTTCTCGTCCTCCTTTGGCCAGCCTGCGCTGTTGGAGTCGTCCGACTTGAGCCACTTTTCTAGCTCAGAGGCCGTCATGTTGACGAGCTCGTTGAACTCTTGGATGACTTGGTCTTTGCCCTTCATGTTGGCGGTTGAGGGATGATGTCTTGTGGGATTAATTTGTCGAGTTGTACTGGCCAATTGAACAATTTGAACCAGCCCGACTTGAACAAGCCACCGCAGAGTTTTTAAAGACTTCTTCCATGGCTGTTTTCAGTGTCGCCATGACAGCTGCCCTGAGCATCACCGCGTCATAGAAAAATAGCTCCATTGGGGGAAGCTTGCCGCGATCGACATTAGCTCCGGATCCGAAGGTTGGCGGGATCGAAGTTTGTTTTGACCTTTTTGTCCCAGGAACGCGAATCGAATCGATGAACGCATCATTTTCCCCTTTGTTGGTCCGTGGGTTGGGGAATGTTGATCAACAACCTTGGCCGAGGATCATGAAGTCTTGTTTGTGCGGGCTAAGAAATGAACGAGACATTCAAAGAAAAAAAGTATTAGCCCTCCCATAAGAGTAGCTAACAAGGCATAATAAGAATGATACAAGAATAAGTAAAATAGGTCTCAAGTATCATCTTTTTAGGATATCGCTTGTATGGTCATGGTCAATTAACTCTATAATATTCATGAGCAGCATCCGTTGCAAACTCAGCAAACCTGGTATCCTTTAAGCGCCAACAACACCGTGATAAACAACGCTCCCCTCAATACATCATCAACAAGCCATTCAATCATCAAAGCAGCGCCTTTAGTCCATGTACTTTATCTGAACATTCTGCACCTCCGTATTGGTCCCCACCCGCAGATGCCACTTTGGCTGGCCCCCCTCAAAGGTCATGGCCAGTGTCAAGTCGTCGTACTTCCTCCACCCGTCAGAGGGGTTGCCCACTCGCTTCCACTGCTCGATGGGCTTATCCCAGTCACACTCAATATGACAGAGGACCTTTGTGCTTTCGCGTCTTCTTGGCGGTTCGGACTCGCGGCTGTATCTGATGGAGAAGATGCATGTAGGTGGGAGCTCGTCCTGGAAGTATTTTGTGTAGGGGACCTTGACTGGTGAATGTCGTAGTACTTCCTCGCCCTATTAAAATGTTAGACGCCTCGTGTTGGTTCGTTGACATAGCATACCTTGACCAGATACCACCTCATCCGATATGTGACGTTCCTCCCCTCTGCATCAATCTCCACCTCGTCCTTCTCCTCGTCAAAGTCGTTGAGGTATTCGATGCTGCATCTCACCGCTATGCCGTAGCTATATCGTGACCTGCGGGAAGTGACCTCGGGGAGAGACCTTAGAACCCTCTCCTTCTCTTGGCCTGGCAACGCGTGGGTGATGATTCCGTCTCGTAGCAACCGCATGACACCACCAGACGCAACGGCTGACCACCTGAGTAACTGTCAGTTATAGACCCTTTGCTGAAGATGAAATGAGCACGAACCGGGAATGGGGTCGGAGCACCGTAATATTCTCATAAAGAGCTTTGAGTTTATTGTAAATATAAGGAGAGTCGCCCAACCCGCCAACCAGGAAGATGTGCTACCACAATGTCAGTCTCGATATCACCGTGGTCTACAGGACTACACTCACATTCGGCCTACAACCGGTCGCCTGCTTGACTCTTCTCAGTTGCTCGCTAATCAACATCCGAATACCGGTGTACGACTTGTCAAAGAAAAATCGCATCTCCTCGCTGTTCAGCGTCAGCCATGCTCAACCACAGCTTCCAATTTGAACCTACCTGGTTAATCGAAACTCGGTCTTTTTCCTCATCCGATTCCAAGCTCTAACGGCTTTGATGGGCGCATCGAAAACGAAATCAGGTTGCTCGGGCTGGCCGTTGAATAGTCTTTTGGGGTTCATCTCCCATCGCGCCATGAAGGACTGGTATTCGTCGCGCTCGAGGTCGTTGATCTTGAGGCTCGTTTTGGTGTAGAGATGATTCACGAATGCTTCGTCGATGAGAGTAGCCCCTGCTAATTTGCCTGCCAGCTGTCAGTACTCAATGATATCATGATACGTGACTTCTGCGTACCGTCTCCGGTTACACATTCTTTGACCTGATAAGGATTTGTGGAGTTGATCATATAACTGATAACATCCTAGCCTGGAATTAGACGAGACTCTGTGAATTGAGACGGGCATCGCATACCACTGTGCCACCTCCCGCGTCGCAAACGACAAATGAGTTTCCAGCCTGTCGTAATGATTAGACACAACTCTGCATTGCAACCTGCGACCCTTAGACTTGCCGCAATCTCCGGAAGACTCCTCCGCTCCAGCAATATCGACAGCGCCGCAGCTTCAGGTTCCTGGATAAGCTCCAGAGTCGTATCGCCAGCATGTCGGTATTCGAGAATGCCCGCGGCCGCGGCCGCCCGTCTCATGGCCTCTTCGGCGTACGGCGGCCAAATAGCGGGCACCGTGATGGCAACCTTGAACGGTAGACCATCGAGCATCTTGGTCCCGAGTTGCGCCAGAGTATGCTCCCAGAGCTTGGATAGGAATATCGCAACCACATTTTCGGCCGATCTCCCTCGCTCTCGAAGCTGCTGTCTCGCCTCTCTCACGTATACTGCGTCTTGTATAGTATCCTTCCCCATGTCTTCTTCCCTGAGGAGTAGCATCTTGAACCACCTCATGGGCTTCATGCTTGGCGCCACCTCGTAACCCCATTTCCCCGTATCGAGATCGAGGACGCTGGGAACCTGGACGGGATCATTGTATCCGACTTCGCTGCCCGGATATCCAGTGATCGGGACTATCGAATCGGGAAACGTCGAGACTGCGTAGGAGACACCCGAATACCTGTCAATGGTTAGTCCATCGCCGTCGCAAACAAGAAGCAGTACTCACGTCGTCCCAAAGTCAATTGCGATTGCCAAGAACGGCCCCGCAGAGGCCCGACTTTGGTGATAAGCCATATCGCAGAGGTGTCGACGGTCGAAGTTGACGATGACGGGAGAGATTGCGTCGCGAGAGGAGAAGTAGGCCAGGACTAGAATGCAGCTACGCAATAACTAGGTAGCAGCCTGCCGTCTCCCTTGCCGCAATCCCCATAGCCTTGCCGACAGCCCCCCTCAGTGCTGATGGATGCATCAGCGCGCAGGGGGAGCTGAAAGGCAGACTCCCACAGCCGTGGGCGAGCGCTGCTGCTAGCGAACGATTGTATTCGCCTTCTGAACGGACTTGGGTGGCGCTGCAGGCTGGTCTCAGCCCCCAGTATTGGCTGCGCCTAGAGACATCCTGGGCGCCGGTTGCCGGCTGGGGGGGAAACGTTGCGGTGTCTTCCTCTTTAGTAGGCAGTTGCATGTTCCTTCAGCGATCACTCATCTTGATTTAGAAAACATTGTCTAGTAGCATCATGAGTCGAACGAGAAAAGAGAGCGAGGGGGTCATCCTCGTCATGGGCCCAACGGGCGCCGGCAAGAGCTACTTTATCAACAAGCTCAAAAGAGGCGGGGCACAAGTAGGACATTCACTCCGAGCCGGTTGGTGTATTTTGCATGTCTCTTGTATTGAATCTTGCTAATCAAGAAACAGAGACGACGAGATGTCAGGGTGTCAATATCGAGTTTGGCTCGGCGGAAAACACAAGAGTCATCACCGTGGTTGATACACCGGGCTTTGACGACACACACCGTTCGTCTGCAGAGGTTCTCTCCGAGATCACAGAGTATCTGGCGACTCAGCACGCCATGGGTATCCCCACCAAAGGGGTGCTCTATCTTCACAGGATTTTGGACAATCGGATGAGTGGCTCTGCGATGACCTCTCTGGGCTTGTTTCAAGACATCGTGGGCGACTCTGCTTTGAAGAATGTCATCTTGGTCACTACCATGTGGAACAAGTTGCGAGCCGAAGACATAGCAGAAGCCGACAGACGGGAGCAGGAACTCCTCGACGACTTCTGGCGGCCCATGATCGACAACGGCTCCTTCGCAACTCAGTTCCGCGGAACCAACGACAAGGCCACTGCGCTCGTCTACCACCTCGCCGAGAAGCAGAGCGTGGTCCTCAAGGTCCAGGAGGAAGCCTACGAGCAGGAGAAGGCGGTAGTTGACACGTCGGCCGGGGCGAACCTGAATCACAGCCTACAGGAGGACGAAGAAAAGTACAAGAGGCGGCTGAGGGAGTTGGAGCGAAGGCTGCGCCGGCAAGTCGAGCTAGGCGACAAGGAGCGGCAAAGGATTGTGCGGAGGGAGATTGCCGCCGTCGAGGCTGTCCTCAAGAGGCTGAGCATGTCCCTGGACCACCTGGCGGACCGTCAAGGGTCCAGGGCGCGCATCAGGAGGTGGTACAAGGAGACAACGGCAAAGATACAGGAAAACGGAGTAGGCATGGCCTTTATGGCGCTGGCGGCCGTCTTCAACATCACCGTGTCGGTTGTGAGACTCGTGGGTGGTGTTTGAGGGGGACGAATGCGACGGTTTGCCGCGACCCTTGCGCATGTCTTGGTCTTGATTCGTTCGCGGCAGCCACAGCTGACCGGGTGCATAATCCGCCATATCGTCCACGGCTAGGTGCATCCAAGTCCAGCAATGAGAGAGCGAGAATTGGCAGCCTGCCGTTGATTAGGCCGATGTGTGACTGTCGACTGAGCTGCCACATTGATCCAGCTCAGCCTCCGCCAAGATGCACCCTCGTCCGCCCTGCCGAGAGCCTTGTTGGGCTGCTTTTGGCGGACCATGGCGACCCATCTCAACCTAGTTCGCATCGACCTTCGAGAGCCATGGCACGGAAGCCTGCGAGGCTGAACTCTTGATGAGAACAACTCCAGGGCCCTCGGCTGCCCTCGCAGCATGGACAAGATCAACATGAAGACCACCAGCAGAGATGAGATGAAGAAGCAGGCTCCCGGACCTGAGTCCCCTCGTGCCTCGCCTCCGATGAGCCCTGGGGCGTCGCAACCTCAACAGCCTCAACAACACGATAGATCAGGAAGAGAACGCATCCCCAAAGCAGCGCCCAATGGAGTGCGGTCGCAATCCGCTGAACCCAGCCGCATGCCGTCGATCTTTAGATCGATGTTCAGAAATGCAACAAATGTTGCGAGGAGATATAACGACAAAGCCAACAGCAAGTACGACCCTCAGGCGCAAATCGATCCCCCCATCAATGGAACCAGAGACCCGAACAAGTTGAATAGAGGTGGCCGCCCGATGCGGAGTAACTCGTTCGCGCATCCACCATCCAAACGTCGACACTGGCAGGGTGAACCCATCTCAGGACCCGGCGAGAGGATTCCCCCAAAAACAGCGGCTGGGAAGACTGATCAGGCCGATGAGGACATCGACGACGGTGCTACCGCAAGGATTCTAGCATCTCCGAATCACAGCGATCCTGTCATCAGCCAGATCAACGCGACGATGGAGGATGACGCTGACCAAGCATCTCCCCCAAAGTTGGGGCCTGTCGAGTCCGGTACATTCGATGTCCAAATCAACACAGGAGACACAGACAAGAATCTGAGCGAGCTCCAACAACAGCTCGACGACAAGGATCAGCTGATACAACACCTGAAGAACGAGCTCCAGAAGAAGGAGGAAAGCTTGGCATTCATGCGAAAGAAGGCGGCGGACGCAGCGGCCAGGGCGGCAGATATCCCACCTGCTCTGGTGCTCCTGCGATCAGATGAAGAGCTCATCAACGGCTGGAACGACCTGGCTCATGAGATCGGCAACTTTGTAAGGGGCTACCTCAAGAATATAGACCGGAAGAATAGAGAAAAGTGGATGACGGCAAACAAGAGGAAGCTCAAGGAGATCGCCCCCAGTTACAAGAAGATCGCAGCCGACTCGAGGCATCTGCACTGGTTGATAGAAGCCCTGATATGGAAGTTGCTGTACCAGACAATCTTTGGAAGCTCTACTAATGAGGCGCCCGTTGCCTGGGGTGGCCGGTACGGTGATCTTCTCTCCGAGTTAGGTATGTGCGGTATGTCTTCCGTCAAACATGCTCATACTTACACAATGTTCATAGGCACCGCTCTCATGGAAAGGCTTGAACCCGAGGATGAAAGGTTTCAACGTCTCTATCACCACTGGAAGGCTCTGAGCACGAATCTCTTCGACATGGCGGGCTTGCAAGAGATGGCGGAGACGCGGGTGAACAAGATCATGGAAGTCCTCGGCGGTGCATTGGGAGATCTTCTCTCCCCCTCGGCCGCCAAAGACACGCTCTATCTCAAAGCCCTGCTGAGCATTGTCCGCAACGCCACGTCTCTCGACCGGTTGTTCTCGGGCCAGATGAAGTGGTACCTAGCGTACTATCCACCGGAGAGGCATGGCACCGAGGCAAGGCCAGGTCGAATCAGGTTTGCAACGAATAATGGGCCCGTTGCGAGCGACAGGTTCACTGTGCGGCCGGCCCTCTGTCGCGCTGGGGGCGGTGGCGGGGAGATATACAAATCCTTCAAGCCCATTGTGAATCATGTGGTGAAGCCATAGCGAGGAGTATTGGCGATCTTTGAAAGTGTTGAGTTGAGTTGGGTATTGTATCTCGAGAAGAAGCGAGTCTTGGAAAGATCATGTACGAAATCTAGATTAATTGCTGCACCCCACTAAACCCAAAGAGGAACCACCCCCACCGCGGGGTTCCAGGCCAGGGGAGCGGGAGCGGGGCCATTTTTCGCCGGGGGTCGCGGTGAGTGCGTGCTTGAGGCCGTCATCGCATCCCATATTGACACTTTTTTTTTGTGACTCAGAAACACATCCCAGGATTGAGCTTGGCAGGCACAGAATCATTCGACTTTACGTGTATACAAAAGCTCTGCCTCTTCCATCTGTGAGTCCTCCTTTTTTTTTTCCTCCTCTTCAATCTTTTCATCCGCCTCAATTGAGCTCTTCCTCGCTTGTACCCCTCCGTGTTTAGTTTCTGCCCCTCCGTGATACCCTCAACTTGTCCTCTCCGAACCTCGTCCTCGCAAACCGGTCGCAACAACTCAATTCAAGCTGCTAACAGCTCCCGAAGCTTTGAATCACAGTCGCAATCATGTCTGGATACCCCGCCATCCTTCTCCGTGCCGAGGAGAAGCCCCTCGAGCACCGCTCCTTCTCCCCCGCCGTCATCAAGACTCTCGTCGACGCTGGATACCCCGTCACCGTTGAGCGATCCTCCACCGATCCTAACTTCAAGAGAATTTTTGAGGACTCCGAGTACGAGGCTGCCGGCGCTTCCCTCATCCCTGCCGGCTCGTGGCCCGACGCTCCTGCTGGAACTCTGATCCTTGGCCTCAAGGAGATTCCTGAGGAGGATTTCCCTCTCAAGAACGATCACATCGTATGTCACACTCCCTAGAACTCATTAGTGCTTTTCTAACTTGACCTAGTCTTTTGCCCACTGCTACAAGGTCCGACCTCCGGCTTCGTCTACGCTTCCCCTGAACTAACACTCTGCAGAACCAAGGAGGATGGGAGAAGGTTTTGAGCCGATTCCCTCGTGGCGGCTCTGTCCTCTACGATTTGGAATTTTTGGTGGATGCTGAAGGTCGAAGAGTGTAAGTCTCTTCTAACTGTGCAATTTTCATTGGATTTGGTGTCGTCGTGGTGTTGAAGTTTCTGTCTTTACCCCTGCCCCCAATACTCCATATATCTTGAGACGGGAAGTCCCTTTTCGAGAAGAGAAACCGAATTCGCCTCTATGAGAGGGGCAGAACAACCTCTATCTCTGAGAAGCCCTGGCCTGTATGCCTTGGCTTTCATGCCAAGAGAGGGCGGAGGCTTGGGAGCAGAAGAACGGGTTTGCGTTCATCGAGGAGGCCATCTTGAAGACAATGGTATGCGAGGATCTTGCCAACGGCCATGAGGTCAAGTTTGGGCAATTGCATGACGCCATGGCCGATTGTAATGGTCTCGAAAATTCCCACAGGGTGGGCTCCTTGAAGCATGGTTGACATTGGCAAGGCACCGGACACGATGATTGGCTTCAGCTTTCATGCTCGAGGAGCTCTTGGCCTTTACCTCTAAGAAGCCTGAGGAAACTCGCACGAGGAGAAAGCTCTCTTAAGGGGGAAGCTCTCTTGAGAACATTCTCTTGATGGAGCCTCTTTATCGTGAGAGAGTCCCTTTATGCGAAGACCCTAGCCTCTACAAGAGGGGGAACCTTGGCCCCGGCCTCTAAGGATCCTCAAGCCTATACCGCCAAGAAGCCTTTCCCTCTGAGTCTCTACCCTCAGGAGCCTTGAGCCTCGGCCACTGGAGAGGAGAACCCCAAAACTCCTGGTCTCTATTGAAGGGAAATCTCTTGGGGGCCTTGGCTTGCATGCGAAGGGAAGCCTTGGAGGTGCCTCTTCTTCTAAAGATTTTCTACCTCTCTCTCTACCCCTCTGCCTCATGAGAGTAGAACTCTGGAACTCCTGATTTGCCTATTCAAGAAAAATCTCTTGAGCGCTTCGGCTTCTGCCTCCAGGAAGCTTTACCTCTATGAGAAGAGAACCAAGAACCCCCTATGTCTCTGTCAAAAGATGATGAGCAGTTTAATTCAGCAATGTTAACTCTGCAACAAAGTTCTAAAGCCCGAACTGACGAACATTAGGTCCGCATTTGGCTTCCACGCTGGTTTCACCGGCGCAGCACTTGGCATCAAAACCTGGAACTGGCAGCTCGCTCATCCCGGCGAGAAGCTTCCCTCCGTGGGCACCTTCACTGACGGCCGTGGATACTACCTCAACGAGGATGAGCTCGTGAGCCAAATTCGCGAGGATGTTGCATCTGGAGAGAAGGTCCTCGGCCGCAAGCCTACCGTCATGGTTCTTGGCGCCCTGGGCCGATGTGGCAAGGGTGCCGTTGACCTGTTTGTTAAGGCCGGCATTCCTGAGGAGAACATTACCCGCTGGGATATCCAGGAAACCCAGAACCGAAACGGTCCTTACGAGGAGATTGCTCAGCACGACATCTTCCTCAACGCTGTAAGAACCCCTGTGTCACTGCGAGATTTGCAAGACGGCGTGAAACTAATCGGCAACAGATCTACCTCTCCAAGCCCATCCCTCCTTTCGTCAACGACGAGCTCCTCTCCCAGGCCGGCCGCAAGCTGAGCGTGGTCATCGACGTCTCTTGCGACACCACCAACCCTCACAACCCCATCCCCATCTACTCCATCAACACCACCTTTGACGACCCCACTGTCCCCGTCATCGTCAAGGACGACCAGAACACCAGCCCTCTGTCCGTCATCAGCATCGACCACCTCCCCTCGATGCTCCCCCGCGAGGCCAGCGAGGCCTTTAGTGAGGGTCTCAAGGAGTCTCTTCTGACTCTTAACGAGCGCAAGACCTCCCGCGTGTGGGCTGACGCCGAGAAGCTCTTCAACGAGAAGGTTGCTCTCCTCCCCGAGGAGCTTAGAATCAAGGAGGTTTAGATGTGGTGGATTTCTCCCTTTTTTCGTTGCCTTGGGTTCATAGACGGGAATAGAACGCTGCTGAGCGATGCGGTTGATCAATCGCAAGCCGTTTCACGATGAATCTTGTTGGCATACAGACGCGCGAGATACAATCCAGTGAGAAAACATGACGTTGAATTAATAGAGAAATAAAGTTGATGGCCGGCGAGGTACAACTTTCAGGGGCTTCGAGCCTTGGCTGACCAACCAACACGTATTAGTGCTCCAATCTTCGTACACGACATGCCTGTGCCTCTGAAGTGCATTAGATGATGAGAACCGATATTTGACATGGCCATTTTAGGTATCGGGGATACCACTTGTCATCCCGAAATGCTCATCTGTCTCCAACCAATTATTTAACCCTTGTTCCAACACATACATAAGGTCCTTTACTATGTGGTTCTTACACTGAGATACATGTACCCAGAATAAGCATGCGTTGAATAGTCAAGTTCAAGTTGCAGGCTTCTGTCAAAGGCACCCACCCTGAAGTGTGTGGGCAGTTGGCCTCGAGCATGGTTCGCGGACCCGTTACACCCGTGCGTGACAAGGAACATGGACCGGGGTACGATACGGGCCGCAAGACACTCTATCGGGACGGGAGAGTCGCATAACGACCCGTGATGTGCATGATAGAGGCACAAGAGGGTTGGTTCGCTCTGTAAAGTGCTGACTGGCATGCACATATTGGAGATGGTGGCAAGGGGAGAATAAAAACGAGGCAATATTTACATCAACACCACTGCTATCTGGGGACAGTTTACAATGCATAATCCAGAGTGATGGAGCTTCACGTTGCTGCAAGGGATGGTCCAGACGACCAACACCAGACGTGAGCTTCGATGTGCGATGCCCAAAGTCGATGGATGGTCGTTGAAGAATACGAGGCGAAGCGTCTCAAACAACAACAAACCCAATAGTTCTTCCCCGGGGAAAAAGAAGTCGACTATCCCCCGACTTTTCCTGAACATCCTCTGTCGAGCAACATACGATATAGCCTCAACAACCCCCAACCCAAAACAACCCTCTCGAATACACCGACAACGGCCAACACATAGATGACAATCAGCCTACCTCGAAACTCGACGAAACTGCACCCTTGAAGGGCATGCGCCAAGACATGACATGATCTCCGTCCAGGTAAAACGAGCTCAGCCTTGGCGTTTCCAGATCGACAGTAACAGCTCCCACGTTTCACGCCAAAACATTCTTGAGGGGAAAGCTGACGAATATATAATAATTCGGTAACGACAAACTTGCGCAAAACCCGCTCAGGCGATGTAACTCTAACAGTGACAATCTATCTATTAATTTCCTACTCTACAGCCGACAGTTTATTTAACCTCGGCATCTGCCAAGGATGCTGTGCCCCAGAGTAAATTATCCCGTAATTTTTCAGATTTAAAAAAAATCTGATGACTCGTCGTCCTATCAACACTCGATGCCTCCCTACTGCTCGAGCCACGGACGGACTCGCTCCCCACTTCCGGCCGGGGCCACCGTTTTCTGTCACATCGGAACCCCCTGGCAGAAGCATCCCCGTCCCTGCACGGTCTGACGGCGTGTGTGTGCGGGTTCCTGAAATTGGAGGGATCATGAACCTGTGTCAGCCCTACCAGAATGGCCTCAGTACTTGACATGAGCGAGATTGGATCCCGGGCAGGGGTGTTACCCTCGTAATAAAAGGCGAGTTGAAGAAGTTCTCTTCCGCCTCTTCCGCTTTCTTCAACTCTGCAGTGTTGTGTTGTTCAACAAGTCCCTTCATTCACCAGTCACTCTTTTCTGAAGTTGAGAGTCTTGACGATCTCTCAGCTCGACCACTCTTTAACTCATCTATTCGTGTACCTCTTTTTGTGCGCTGCTACTCTGATATCCTTGGCTAGTACCAGGATCGAAAAAATCACCTATAGTACCATCCGTTAAAACCCTTAAGTCGATCACCATGAAGTTCCTCCTCCCCATCCTCCTCGCCATCCCGGCCGTCATGGGCCGAGCCTGCAAGGTTCGACACTCGCACTCTTCTCAGCCCGCCCTCGAGGCTCCCGTCAACACCCAGCCCGCCGTCCAGGTTCCCGACAACGGCAACAACGACAACGGCGCCATCGTTGTGAGCACCACCGCCGTCCCCGAGGCCGTCGTCTCCCAGCCCGCCGTTGAGCAGCCTTCCCCCGATGAGCAGGAGGAGAGCCCCGTCGTCTCGGACTCTGCCCCCAAGACCACCCTCGTCACCTCGGTGGCTCCCACCACCCCCAGCGCCAGCTCCGTGCCCGAGACTGGCTCCGGCTCTGGCTCCGGTTCCGGCGCTTCCGAGGATCTCGGCGGCGAGGCTAAGACCGGCTCCTCCACCTTTTACGGTGGAAACCTGGCCGGTGGAAACTGCATGTTCTCCACCTACACCCTCCCCTCCGGCATCTACGGAACTGCCTTCTCTGGCGCCGTCTGGAACAATGCCGCCTCTTGCGGTGCTTGCATTGAGGTCACTGGCCCCAGCGGCACCATCAAGGCCATGGTAAGAAACACCACCCCTATCACAAGCAACTCTTATACTAACTCCTCTAGATCGTCGACCAGTGCCCCGAATGCGAGGAGGGCCACCTCGACCTCTTCCCCGACGCCTTCACCGCTGTCGGCGGCACTGACGGTATCGTCGAGACATCGTACAAGTTCGTCACCTGCGGCATCACCTCCCCCCTGATCCTGCACAACAAGGAGGGCACCTCTCAGCACTGGTTCTCCATCCAGGTCGTCAACGCCAACGAGCCCGTCTCCAAGCTCGAGGTCAGCACCGACGGCGGCAGCACCTGGCAGGAGACTGAGCGCAAGGACTACAACTTCTTCGAGAACTCGGCCGGCTTCGGTGTCGACTCTGTCGATGTCAAGGTCACCAGCAAGACGGGCAAGACCGTCACCGTGAGCGGCGTCGGCGTCGAGGCCGGCGCTGAGTTCAAGGCCGACTCCAACTTTTAAAGGAAGATAAAAACGGCGTAAAAGGGAGATTCTGGTAGTTGAGCGGCTGGGATTCATGTGTCGAATAAGGTCGGGCAGCTGGCTGCCTTGACCTCGAGTCTCGTTGGGCCCCTGTACATAGCACTGATACCATGTAGCCAACTGCCGGTGGGCGTTTTAGCGTGGGAGCTTTATCTTCGTGTATAAATTTGACAGCAGTCTTGCTCCAGTATTGTGCCAATCATCTATTGTGTCTTGAGGCTCTACGGAGAATACCTAGGTAAACTACGGAGCTACCGGAGCGAATTGCTCGGGGTGGAGGAAAAGGAAAAGACAAGAAATCCTAGAAGTAGAAGCAAAACATCAGTCCCGAGCTTACATGAGGTCTCATAACCCATAGCTCAAGTCCGGGTCTTTTCATAGTGAACCCCCCCTTCGTTATCCTCAACGCCATGCCCTACTTCTTATCGTCCATCAAATGTAAAGTTCCAAGAGTTCAGATTTGGCAGTCAGGCCAGAGATGGTGATAGAATCTGCCATTCCCTTCTTCCCTGGCCGTAGTTAGTCCCTCTGTTGATCACCAGGGTGCTGCTTGCTTGGACTCACCAGATGAATGGCTGACATTCACCCCGTCAGCCACACGCTGTGGGACAACAACAAGGTGGCCATTTCCATGTTGCCAGGACTTGGCGCGAACAATCTGCACTTCTCGCCTGCAAACGACTTGGAAGTCGAGTTCCTTCGAGGACCCCAAACCCTGCAGGTCGTCGGTGATCTTCATGACGTAGCATGGGTTCTTGGCACCTTGAATCTTGGGGTCATTGAAGATGAAGCTGTCATCTTGCTCGTTCTGTCGATGGATTCTCAGCGCGTTGATGTCCCCGTCGCATGGTTCATCCATCAGGTCTCCTCTCGGCGGCAAGCAATTCTAGATGGCCCAAAGGCATTTAGGCCAGCCATTGCTCTAGACTTCAACGACCACCCCAAAGCCAGTGGGCTCCCATGCTCCATCAACGTCGTCGTCGCCGCTCTTGCTGCGCGCTGCCTCCCAGTCTCCGACAAAGACGCAGAGCTCCCCGAGCTGCGCAAAGACAAAGTTGGTCTTGGTCTGGCCAGGATAAGATTGGGTAGAATCTGGCACCATTCGACCATTGTGATACACGAAATCCCGCTTGACAAGTCGAGTGAGGGCGCTCGGGCTCGGAAACCCCGTCGGTTGGATAGGAACGTCGAGGTTGATGGCAAGAAGACTCTCGTGCATCAAGCCAGGCTCGTTCGGGTAGTCCTTCTGGGCGCGGTCCCGGGTTGGCCAGAGAAAGGTCGAGCTGGGCTGGACAGCATAGCCGGTAAAGTTGCCTCGGTGCCTGGCTGAGCCCAGGAGGAGTAGAGGGTTGTTGGACATCTCCATGGTCCAGCAATGTTTAGCCAGGTCCTCACTGCTGGCAAAGTTGGTGTTTCGGAGTTGCTCAAACATCTCCTCGTCAGACATGCGGTATAGCATCCTGTCCATGTGTCGCCCAAGCCACTTCCTGGACCATTTGAAGTAATCGCTGAGATCTTGCGGGTTGGGCCATTGCTCCTTGAGGAAGCGGGTGTAGGGTGCGCGATCGACTAATCCCGTGGTGAGTTGGTTGCGCTTTTCCTGTGTGCGCGTGTACCAATCATAAAACATGTGCTCCCTTTTTGTGAATGAGGCGATGAGCTCTTGGTCGGAGAGGGGACGCTCGCCGAAGGAAGGGAGCGGCATTGTGGTCAAGACAGAGGCCGCGAAGAGCTGAGCGATCGAAGGGGAGAGTTGAGTTGGGGAACGAGGAGAGAGGAAACTGTGGAAATGCGGAGAGAGAGGTGGGATGATGGTTTGCTTGCCGGAGGGGAGGAAGCACAAGTCCTCAAGGTTTGGAGGTCGAAAGGTTGAAAAGAGAGCCGTGTCTGTCTGGTGTGCGCGCTTGGATGAGTATAGTGTGTGTTTGACAGTGCCCTCTCACCGGCCGGCGTGCAGTGAATCATCAAGGCGCCTCAAACTTGTGTACGTAGGTTGGGGCTGGCAGATATTGGCCTCCGGGTACAGGGTATTTACGGTGGGTAGCTGTGCGACGTCAAGGAGACTCTTGGCTGCTTGTACAGTATCGTTTTAGAGTTGTTCAGCAAAAGCGCTCGACCTAGAGTATTGGATTGGATGATTGGGGCTGTTGAGTTGATCGAACAAGCAGCTATGGCCCCCAGCTAGACACCTCGGCACAGTGAACAAATACAGGTATCTATACAGTAGTGTTCAAGCTCGTGCTCATCGCAGACAAATACGTTCAGGAACACATTGTCGCTGCAGGTACCGATCGATAGAACCAAACCATCAGTCACACCGTACAGGCACGCTTGCGGCCGGCGAACTTTCTTGCTCAAATTTGTTGTCTGCAGTCTTGACGCGCCCGTAACGAAGAAAAGTCTGCCCGTGCGCTACTTGTTATCATTTTGACCCTCTACAGGGGCAGCTATAGAAGCTTCTAGTATAAGATGCTACCTTACATTATTATAAGAGGGCATAAACGCCTTGTGTTCCTCCTTTGGCTTGCCATCGGCATCTCTATCTTCGTCTCTCTATTTCTTCATCAGAATGGCCACAACAAGAAGAACGCCGATCAACCCATACAGGCGGTATCCACGCCTTCATAAGTGGTTCGCCTCCACGAGACCTCAGATCACCCAAAACCAATCTGGTTGGAGTGGATGACGGAGGTCTGGGACGGTTATTCAGACTGGGGTAAGTGGCGGAGGTGGACGAAGGAATCGGACCGGTGTCTGTGGTAGAGATGGAACAGCTGGATTGTTGACCGAGTCAAACAGAGCTGGCAAAGCTAGTTGCTTGCAGGAAAAGACATATTTGTTCACAGTGATTCCGTACACAGTACTGCCGTGCGCTACCTAGCCACTCTTTTCTAAAAACAATACCAAACCTCAAACACTTCTAACATTAGGCAGTCTCGGCGTGAGCCGTCTTCTCCTCGTCATCATCTCCTCCCTTGAGGGCGCCAGTGCGTTTGGCCTCCTCAACCTTCTCGTCAAATCCTCCGCTCGCGACGGTGCTGCGCCAAGCAGGGATGTTTCCGTCAAACAGGAGGTCGACCTCTTCCAGGGTCTTGCGCGATGTCTCGGGGTAGCAGAAGAAGGCATGGAAAGTCATGGCAATACAAAAGGTGCCAAAGATCATGTACGTCTGCCACTTGATGTTGGTGAAAGAGGGGGGAACGAAGAAGGCGAGGGCAAGGTTGAAGCTATTTTTGTCAGTGTTGCACGGCTAAACTCTTGTGAAGTGACTTACACCCAGTTTCCGGCAGCCGCGAGACTAACACCCTTGGCACGGTACTTGAGAGGGAAAACCTCACTGGCGTAAATCCACGCAACGGGGGCCCAGGTGAGACCGTAGACTCCAACAAAGATGTAGGCCAGAGCAATGACGGCCTTGGCGGGCTTGCCCTGAATAGCCCACTTGAGAATTTCGTTGCCTTGATACCATGTCAGCTGCTGGTATGTAGAGCATACAAACTAACTTACCATCAACACTGTCGACGGGGTAGCCGTGGACAGCCATGACAGCTCCGCTGGTGAAGTGGAGAACACCACAGATGACAGCGCCGATGATGAGAAGCCATCTGCGGCCGAGGCGGTCGATAAAGGGCAGGACGATGCCGGTTGTCACAAGGAAGATGACGTACTGGATGATGGAGGATGTCAGGGCAACGTTGCCAGTCTGTTTGTCAGGTTAGTCCATGTTCTCATTCAGGTGTCGACATCACTTGCCATTCCAGCCATGTTGAAGATGTAAACGAGGTAGTAGAGCATGACGTTGCCGCCACTGAGACAAGGTTAGCATGTTAACAAAGCTTCATCGAGGACCAGACTTACAGCAACTGCTGCCAGACCTGTACGCTGACACCAACCATGGTGCGCTTCCACACACCGGGGGCAAAAAGGCCAAGGTATCCAATGTCCTTGGACTCTCGGGCAATGCGGACAGCCTCGCGGACCTCCTCCATCTCGGCCAAGACGACAGGGCTGTCGAGGTCACCACCGGCGTGCAGGTGGGCAAGGTTGAAGTGCGCCTCCTCCCAACGGTCGTGCTGGGCAAGCCATCGAGGCGACTCAGGGAAGAAGAAGAGGCCACCGAGCAGGATGAAGCCGGGGATGGCTTGGATGCCCCAGGCAATACGGAAAGCCGCGGGGCCGTCAACGTTGATGGAGCAGCCATACGAGATCAGGTACATGATAAGAATACCTGACGTTGTCAGTCGGGGTGCTTTCTGATACCAGAGTCAAGGACTTACCCCACTCAATCGACCACTGCTGGATACCGACAACACGACCACGGATATCAGAGGGTGCAAGCTCGGCGAGGTACACAAGAACCTGAGAACTGGTGATACCAACTGCAAGACCGCTGACGATGCGGCCCACGATGAGGTGGCCAACGTTCTGGGCGGAGCACTGAAGGACAGCACCGACGATCCAGAAACCACAAGCAATCATGATAGCATATCGTCGGCCGAGTCGGTCAGCGAGAACGCCGGCAAGCAAGGCGCCGATAAAGGAACCGGCAGACATGGAGGCAGTGATACCGCCCTGCTCAGTCGATCCAGGATCGTTAAAGTAGTCGCGATACTGGGCCGAGCCGATCCATGCGCTCATGGAGCTGATATCGAAGCCAAAGAGCATACCGCCAATGGTGCCAATGGCGGCAAGCGCTGAAGGAGCGTGTTAGTCAAGTTGGTGAACAGAGTCTTGATGGGGATTGCCTCACCGTAGATGTTCCAAATCCGATACATGGTGAAGAATCGGTCTCCTGGCTAGAGACTCAAAGACTCGATCAAAGAAGAGGAAGATTGATGATGCCGTCCTAAAAGCGCTGTCTCTCCCGCCGTGTCTCTTGGTTCTTATAAAGACTTGACGGCATCCTGACTACTCCAAGGATCGCGCAGCTTGGACAGACAGGCGTGGAGCGCGTGTAGAAGCGCACGTATAATATCGAAGCAATGAATGGGGCCGGTCAAGTCGTCTCAAACGTCATCCACAGTTTTTGGTCGACGTTAGCCCCGGGGCACCGCAAATGGTGGAGGATGGGGGATGGACGGGGTCCCCAGGATCGCCCTCCTTGGTTACCACGTTTAGATAGCGGCTTCGAGTCGTGGGATGGCGTGTTGGGTTCATCAGCGAGCCTCATGACTTGGCCCGAACCAACAGGTGCGAGCCAAGGCGGGCGCCCAGCCGGTAATGCTACCGGTAAAAGCCGCCGGAAGGGAAGATGGCGTCCGGTGCAAGGGTTCATGGTTGGGGGTTTGGTGATGTTTCTGGGAGATGGTAAGAGGATTCTGTCGCAGCCTGGTGGAAGTTGCACGCCTCAGTCAGCCTCCGTCAGGTACCCCGGTGGTACCTGCCCGCTGTTCCCAGATCGTTCACCTGGGACATCACGAGGAAGGAGCGCCTCAAAGGGCTCAAGGTCAGCCCACGGTGAACAACGAATTGAGCTACAAAAGAAGTCGGCGAGAATAATTCCGAAATGATATCATGGACAAGGTTCCCTGTTGTTTTCATGCAATGTCACCTTATAGCGCGCGCAGGAGTCAGAGCCGCCCACGTGTGGCTGCCCGCAGAGCCGCCTTGTGCCGTGTGCCGGGCACCGGGACATCTCCGAGTACTTGTCCGATTGATTCTCGAAGCCGTCGAGAAGGCGCAGAAAAGAGGCTGCCTCGGTCGAGACAGACTATTGGAGCGCATCGGATCTTGGGGGTGGCACTGAGGGCTATGACCATGGCACTGAGGGCTATGACCATGGCACGGCGTGTGTGTGTCGCTGTGATTGTGAAGGGGGCTCCACAGTCTACATCTTGTATCCCTGCGGGAGAGATGGGCTTCTCACCTTGAGATTTTTCATGCCGAGTATCGTGATGTTTGGGTTCACAGCTCCAGAAATGCCATGGCTTTGGATCACATCTCAGGGGTTACTGAGCTCTCTTTGGGTCGCAAGAGTTGGACCAGTGTGTGTCATCAGAGGCGCGGACTGCACCCGTTGCGTGTTGCTGTGGGGAAAGGGCCGAGAGTAACGCCTAGTTTCTCCAACTCCCCCAATTCCCCCAATTCCCCAGGGCCCTAATGGGAAGATTCGGGGTAGAGGACGCCCCGGGGGGAAGACAGTCAAAGGCTAATCGTCTTCTTGGAGTCTGATGGGGGCGGTTAAGTCGATACGAGCAAGGCGAAGCTCCATGTTCCCGGCGAGCGCTTCGTGCGCGGTTTAACAAACACTAGGCGCCCTATCTGTGGCATGTCAGTCAGCAAGGGGACAGGCATCTATTTCACTGCTGTTGGTTCGTACATCAACACTTCAGGGGACTCTTGTCAAAGTGGCGAGCTGATCATCTCGTTACAGTACAACGTTTCAACAGATTTGAAAGGGGTGACAAAAGGATGCGACCAATTCGTGTGACCCAAGCCTTGACACGGTCGGCTTAATCCCGAGATGCAGGCTCTTCTCCAATTTCTCCAATTCCTGACTAAACAACCATCGCACCCAATTCGCTTCTTAGTCAACAGGGCGGTGGACTGATTTGAAGTGCAACGCTGTCTGGCGGTTTAATGTCATGAATGACTTGCCCTGTCACACGATGCATCTGGCAGAGATCTGAGGATTGCAGTACTCGAATCTCGAGTGTTTTGCTTTTCAGACCGATCCATTTTTTAGCATGAACGACGCGAGTCATTCTCCCATCTTACTTGTAAGCCACAGACTGCACCAAGAAGCCAGTGAATTTACCTGAATCCAAGCCTTTTTATATGCCTCATCTTTGGAGGCAAGTTCTGCCCTCGAGAAACCTGATTCCAACACCATCGTCATTGCCAAGAAACCTTTCACGAACCACAGCGACCCCTGTTTATTGGGCTTGCTCCCCCCGGTCTATCCTACGCTCCTGGTCCAAGAATCGGCGCCATGAACCCAATCTGTAGAACCATGCTTTTAATTCGCAGAGCCTCGCTTGAACAATCTTCCGTCTTGGCGGGCACTTTAGGCCTCAACGATTTCGTTATATCGCACTTTCCGACCTTGCGATAGATGTTGGATCGCGTACGGCACATTCGATCAAGTTGATAGGGATCATTCCGATGTGAAGCCCAAGAATGTTGATTTTATTGTTCTTCTTCATCCTTCTTGCCCCCTCTTTTCTCGAGAGGGGTTTTATGTCATCTGACACCCCCTCTGACTAAGGTCAAGGATATCGATCTATCAGAGGTTCCGTAATACAGGGTCGCAATCCAACACGAATTACTAACACGAGTGCGTACAGTAGTAGCTCTTGGGATCGGACTGGTGCATTTTCCGAGCCACACGGCACGCTTTTACTC
>SSHR01003174.1:0-28849 GCA_006518225.1 Fusarium neocosmosporiellum | reverse complement strand
CCCTCATCCCATTCCCCCCCTCTTTCCCACCCTGTCCGCAACGCCGTGCCAGTAGAGCCTCCCAAACAGAGGACCCAGTGAGATCCCTCTCGTGACATGTTGGAGAAAATATCGAAATCGTATCACCGAATTATCGTTCCATGAGGCGTCGCTCATCGACAACCTCCGGTCATCATCTTCCTTGGCCCTTTAGCCTCGTATAACGGAGCCGTTGAACTCGAAGCTATGGCAGCCCCTCTCGTGACGCTTCATGTTGCTGCGCACGCTGAATGCCTTGCCACACCCAGCGTGTGGGCACTTGAATGGCTTCTCCCCGGTGTGCGAGTGGCTGTGGATCCTGAGGCTGCTTGGTCGACTGAATGCCTTGTTGCATGTCGGGCAGATGTATCGATCCTGGCTCTGCGGGAACGCTGCTGCGCCTGTTGGGTTGAGGTAATGGTGATGCTGCCATGGGTTTGCCCCTGATGGAGCAGGTGCCGCCATCCCTATTGGAGGGTACGCCTGGGGAAGAGGACGTTGATAGTAAGGGCTCATTTCTGGAGCAGGGGTAGCTCCGGGGTGCTGTGCCGGAGGGTAGTATGTACCCATCGGAGGCTGGTTGACGTAGGTGGTGGAATAGGGCTGCTGAGGATAGGCCGCTGGAGCGGGAGGTGTCGCTCGAGGCATGGCCGCGGCAGTTGGCTGGCGCTGAACATCAGGCTCTAGCGGCGGCGTCGTCTCGTAATAGTAGGCTCTGGAAACCGACCCAGGATACGCTTGACTCGAGGGCTTTCTAGCGGGAGAGTTGGCTGGTTCGAATGAAGCATCTGTGCCCATGGGGGGTGTTGGGGGTAGTCCGCGGTGCGATGACTTTGCCCATTCTGATCCAGATCGGGTATGAGACGGAGCAGGAGTAGCTGTAGAAATGTGAGTCACCACTCCTTTTACCTTGTTCTTCAGGAAAGCCACTCACCTTCGAATCGAGGAGAATGTTGCCGCGAGGCGGGGGAGGCTTCGCTCGTGGGGGAGCCAGCATCAGCCAGACCCAGGAGGTTTGAGATGGAAGGCAGAGAGCACTTGTAGTCTTCCATTGGGGGCGACGGAGGAGGATTCGGCTTGTGTCGAGGAGTGTAGTGGGTTTCGGGTTGAGGAGTGTATTGACCAGACATAAACAGAGAAGTTGATGTATGCATTTGTGAGATATCCTTGGATTATTCACGGCGTTTCCAAGTGTCGGACCAAAGGTGGTTGGTTCGTCAGTGTCGGTCAGTGCCGGTCAGTGTATTAAGGCAAGAAAGAGCAGCGCCAAGTAGGGAGGGGCTGCTTGTATTAGAAGGAAGAAGGAATGGCTCTGGCCGAGATTAAAGAGCCTACAGAGATGACAAAGTTCGAGTTCAATGTGAAGGGTTCGCCAAAAGCTGGTGTTCGCAGCCAAGTTGTCGGGGGCTTGGGAACTTAAGTAAGTCTCTGGTCCGGGAAAGGAACCTGTCAAAGTGGAGGGGATCCGTCTATCAGATCTGAAAGCCGTCGACGCCTTTGCTGGGCCTACACCCCCTCCAAAAGGCCCTTCTTCCAAGCGCAGCTGTCACAAAATTGGGAGTGGGCCCTACTGGTGCGCCAGGGCCTGGGACTGAAGGGCATCGTTGGCGGCAGGGTTTGAGAGCAGACGATAGGCAAGGGAAGGGGCCGGTGACGCTGACGGGAGGTTCCCTGGTGCCGCTCGATGGGCCTAGCCTCCAGGGTCATTGTTGAACATCTGTCCCGGCAGTGACGTCCCCACCCTGAGAGGAAATGTTGTGATGACTCTCGTGGTGATCCTGAGCAGGGGAGGGTCCCAGAGGCCCAGAGGGTGTGTGGGATGCCGAGGTGAGTGGAAAGGGTGGGTGTGGGTGAGATCCGGGAGTGTGTGCCAAAACTCTTTGCCATGCGCCAGGATGTTCATGGATCGCCCCGTGGTCAAACGGTCAATAGGCTGTTGATGCACGAAAATCGCCCTCATCCCTGTTCCCTGGTTGTGGCTCTCGAGGGGTGTCGATGGCATTAACCACAGTCATCTTGCTTCAGTCCACTCACTACATTATCCGTCTTTTTGTTCCTGTCAGGCGGCCGCCTGGACCTCGAGCATGCCTCACTTCGTCGAAGTCGACAGTAACGTTAGGGTTTTTGCGCGGTGACCTCTGGCCCAGTTAACCATACCTCGGCGCCGGCGCCGGTGACGCACTCGCCCGGCCGAGATAACCAAGGCACAGAGAGGTGTCCATCTAACTTTCGGCCAAGCGTGCCATCCCGGCCGCCGCTGCATCGACTCCCGGGCCACTATTTCCCCTTTTGGGAGTCAGTGCCGCCCCGAATGCTGAACCCCCTAGGCTCTCCCTCCACCCCGGTTTGGTCGCTGTGGCTTGCGCGTAGAAGTCCCATATGCTTCTACTACCCCAGAGCTGGACTGGCGCGCCCTCTTTTGAGTCGCCAGGGAGCACCTTGAGACGTTGATTGACTCGAAACCACTGTTTGGCACGAAACCTCCCACATTGTTGCGCGTCTCTTTGATGCCCGGGAGAGCAAGCATTCTTCATGCCGACCGCCATCTAACAGCTTGTGTCTGAGATTTGGACCGTGACCTTGTTTCTTGTCCGGCACGCGATAATTTCGCCATGTTCTGGTCTGCAATTCTGGTGAGCGCTTCACATTCTGCTCAACCCCTTGATGCTCTCAAGCTTGAAACTCAGCGAGTTGACTGGGCAGCTCCCTTTTGCCGGACATTAATTGTGCTGGCTGTCTTCTGCCTTGGAATCGCAGCAGGACAAGTTGATTTACTCTGCCATGTCCCTACACAACTGGGCCCATCGACGGCATGACGGCTGCCGTGGTGCCTACCCGCTGCAGATTCTCTTGTACTGGTCTCGTGGCGTCGAGTTGTGATTCTGTAAGCGAGCTGGGCCGGCGCAACGACGGCGTGCCGGCACTGCGTAATGCCGCCGTGTTTGGACAGCGGCAAGGGCCCCATGCTGCAACTGACATTTTGGACAACGCTTTCCCTCTGTCGTCACTGGGCAGGCAGGCTAATTTGGACGATCGTCGTTTTAGCGGGCGCTCCCCTTCCTCGCTTACACTGGCGGGATTTCTTGGCGCGGGCCAAGGAGGCGGGCGTGCAGTGATCGACCGAGCTTTTTCATGAGGGAGGGTACAAGGGAATGAAGCCAACCCGTCCAGCACCTTGCTTCTCTCCAAGTTGGTGGTCCAAGGCAACAATCGAGATCCCTCAGTCTGACAGTTGTGGCCACTCTGGTTGGTGCGTGTGAATGCAGACAGATGCAGCAGGGCACTGTGCCTCTTGGGACAGAACCTCGAGTCTGTTTCAACCAAGTCCCAACTCCGATACTGTGCTGCACTTGCACTCGTTGCTTGAACTTGCCGGTCCGAGAACGGGTGAATAGCGGATGAACGATCCGTCCAAGGATGAGCATCCAAGCCTTGGCAAGGTGCTGTTGAGACAAAGCCAGACGAGCCGTCTTCAGACCGCGCGTGTCAAACTTTAAGCGACGACACGTGCGAAGTCCCTTAGTTTGCTTTTTGCTATTTGGTCGTGGCCGCGCCGTCGTCAGCCACGCCCGGCAGGACAAGTCAGCGCCAAGAAGAATCAAGCGCCTATTCGTGTGCGCGGAATTGAACCTATTCCGCTCGCACTTGTTTTCGAATGGCGTCTCTGGTCGTGGTAGTTGGAAGAGCTGGACTAGCTAGAGCCCGTTGCTGTAGACTCAGAGACGACGTCGGTTTTCGTATCCCTTTCCATGTCACTTCAGACGAAGATCGCGTCGCCCAAGTCCTCCCTCACTTGTCACTTGATCTGGCCGACGAGTGTGCTGCAGCACACGCTCGAGTGATGTGCGCATTATGCACGACAAGGTTGCTGTGCATGCTGTTACTGCAAGCTGTCATTCTGCTCGATGTGATCTCCGTTCCCTATTCCGTCAAGTCTCAAGTCAACCGCAGCATCCAACCTGGAGTGGTCGTTCTCGACCCCCAGGATCCCACGATTGCAACCTAGCCCTACCCAGCACCCAAGCATCCTGGGTAACTCTACCATTTCGGGATGTGCCCTCGACGTTCCCGTCAGAAGATGCCAGGCTGATGAAACGGTCATACTTCGGACCATCCCCCGATTGCCTGCCGTCGAACTCACGTCACTGCCGAGCCTCCGTAGTCTCGGACCTTTCTCAGGACCCGGATCTAGCAGCGACATGCTTTGGCACCTTGACGTTAGTCCTGAGGCACAGCCGGCCACGCCGTCGGTGTCTGGTGTGGGATGGGTGCTGATCGGTGGGGTACCACTCGTGTACCGGCAGTGAGTTGTGGATCACTTGAGTGGATGAGTCGCGCGAAGCTTGATGTCAAGAGAGATTGCAAACTGGTGTTGTTTCAGGCCTCCCTCACAAGTTGGATCGAAGCATTGACTAGGGCGAACAGGGAGGTGGGATGTTTCGACGGGAAAAAGATTCTTGGGGCTCCGTGATGCAACGCAACTCGCGCTGCTCTTTGTTTTGGTGGAGCCAACCTGGGCCGGATAATAATTATCCAGTATAAGCTCCTGGACTTGCATAGCGCACAGCGCGCAACATGTGCGCAAAAACACGAGCAGCATCAACTTGGGCGCTCTGAGCGTCGAATATGGGGCTGCGTAGATGCTGGCAGCCTTGTCTTGGATCGAAGCATGGAGCGGGTGGAAGTGAGGCTCTCCCGCAGTGTCGGCATGACAAAATGCCAGACATTGCAGATCATCTGGGCTGGGAGTTTGTGAGGGCTGTGGGTGTCGTTTCTTTTGGGAGTGAGCGTCATAGTCGCAAAACAGACGGCTGTTTGGGCAGATTCGTTACTCCACGTCCATAATACCGAACCAGACAAGCCTCAGGCTGTCCCAACTGGCCGGCAAGCCAAGCGGGATGATGATGGCTGGGAAAGCTGGGACGGAATCCAGCACTTCTATTGGCCGGGGAGGAGGAGCTAACAGCTGCCGGGGTCGCTTCCAGAACTGGTCGGTGGGAGAACAAGGTTGAGGCTTGAAGAGAATCTGTCGATCTCTACAGCCACCTGCACGGTTCGGCGAATGCCCTCAGTGGAAGAGAGAAAGCCAGCGAATCCGATACCGAATCCGGAGGCAGTGACTTATTTGACGAAATCGTGGCTGAATTGAATGACGCGATGAGCATGAAGCTGTCTTGAAAGGTCGAGAAATATGGACGTTGCCAAGAAACAAGTGTTGGTTGTTGGCTCTTTCCCAGGGGGCAGTGACTGTATTCTGAGGCAGGTGCAAACTGGCAGCGGTTGAATCATGGGAATGCATGAGACTTGCTGTTTCCCATCATCGAAGCCACCAAAAAGGGATGCGTGCATGGAAACCTCCACAGTGGAACCTTGCAACAACAGCTCTGACCCCCTGCGTGAAAACAAAGTCAGCGGCCTTCACACGTCTGACCTACCCCTTCGGGAGAACACTGCTGGCGTTAGGGAGCCCCTAAGGATCTGATTGTCCCGGACCTTAAGCGAGTTGATCCCCTGTAGGGCCCCTGAGACTTAGCGCGCATCGACGGGAGGCACCTCTTGAAACAGAGGCCAACGAACCTTCCTTCGGTTGCGTATCCTGTACGAGAAGGGAAGGCATTGGCCGCTTAGTCAGACAGGTTTGATGAAGCTTCCAGCAGTCCAGCTAATGGCAGACATGAATGCCTGGAAAACCAAACAATCAACTCAGCGCAGCATTGTCAAGTGAATCCTTTGCCAAGGCTCTTGATTCTGCAGGCCTTGTCATGCCACTTTGTGATCGGTGTGGATTCATTCAGCACAAGTCATTTTCTTGGACAATCCTTCGGGCGATGCGGGACGAGATGAAGCGTCTCCGAGGGACGATAGGACCTCGCGGCGCAGAAGCACAGGACATGGCGACATGGACCTGGAGACAGCTTCACGAGGCCTGAACGGAGGCTGATGCTGCCAGAACAGCTTCACCGCTTGCTTGGCTCTCGACTCGGGGTCCGTTCATTCATATCCAAGCCACTTATAGATACCTGCTTAGCACTTGCTTACCAACAACACCAGTGCGAGCCTCGCCAGATTTAGCACCCGAGACATCATCCGACCACCGCCACCATCCACGGCGATATATCATTAATTCAACACTGGTCACAGCATCGTGAACTGCGACCGTCTGCGGTTGATAGGTGTTGATAGATTGGCATGCCCAAAACACGACCGAAATGTGCAAGGACATGTGACTGGGGTGAACCATGGCTCTGCATCAACCGCATCGACGGGAAAGTCCGAGCTATTGGTCAGCACCCGCGCCCCAGAAGATCAGCAAAGCCAGACAATGGACCCGAAAAGCCAAGGCGCCCGGTTTGGGGGCCTTGGGGGTTCCCAAGAGACCAACGGGCCACGAGGATTTGCTGTGATCTTCAAGGACGGCGGCGATCAGCAGGGGCCACCCTTGACGGACCAAGGTGTCGGCCACGCGAGATGTGGATTAGGCTCGATTCGGGAGCCACACACCCCCTTCGCCCTACCTCCCCACTCGTCATGATGGCCTGATTTTAATCTCTTGCGTCGTTGCTAAACTCGTCGAGTGTGACACTTCCGCCTTTGGTGCTGGACTGTGCCGCCCTTAGCTTGCCCCGATGCGTGCGCTCGCGCAACCATGGGGTTAGGGGTTTGAGGGTTTAGAGCTTTGAGGCTTCGGTTGGGCTGCGCTAGACTCGATGACGGACCGACAAAGCGAGACCCTTTCTGACCTGTCGTTGTGCCGGACGCATCGACACTCTCCGCCGCCTCCGGTGCCGCACAATCACCAACACCACTATCGTGTTCGGCTTCATTACTCGACTTGCCCGTCGTCCCGAGTCTATAACAAGCTCTATAGCAAGCAGCGTGCGTCCCGGTTTCAGGATGGATTCATCTCCCATCGACGGCATGTTCCGCCTCGTACTCTTGTTCTATTTCCTGCTATTAACCGGCTTTTGCTCCCTTCCCCGAGAGCCAGGCGCCCCTAACCCACAGACCGTTGTTGACGACTCCACTGCCACGACGAGATTGCCCATTTTGGCAACTCTGGTCCGTGTCGGGGAAACTTGATCGACTTCATCCCATGTTATACAGGACAACATAAGCAGTTCTTCCAGGGCCTCCATGGCCGGAACTTTCCGCCATGGCCTCTTGTTCACTTGGTTCCTTTTTCAAATCAGTCCATCGCTTGAGAGATCGTCGGCACGTCAGACCCTTAACCCAGCTTTACCGACTCCGGTTCCGACAAGGCAGAGTCCCTTGTCCTGGGAGCACATGGATGGTGCCGCGGCAAGTCCTCCTGAGGGCAAGTCGACGATTTACTTTGGCTTGACGGGCATGCTGTCAACTCCAAGGTAGTCTGGATGGGGGACACTGCATTAGGCTCTTCTCAGCTCCCTCTTTGAGAATAGCTGCCTCCAGTCGACCCTGGCCGTTATCCTTCTCGCCTGCCCCAAACTCGGGCCGTTGACCTTACAGCGGGTGTGCAACCTGATGCGATCCCCTTTGCAGCCACACGAGCCTCAGGGGGTGTGCGCCATCAGGACGGATATGGAAAGCCATCCGTGTTCCACGTCATCTTTCTCACTGAGAGCTTTACAACCAACCTGTTGAAAACCAGGTTTGGTGCGGTAAGGACGCCAATGTTGTCGAGTTTACGGTGGCCGCTCATGACCCCTACATGCCATACTATGTAGCCACCACAACTGATCTGTTGCGTCGGGTATGCGGCGACATCACAAAAGGTCCAGAAGAACCCATGTGGGTGAAGAAGGATTGAAGATCTACGGACATCCTAAGCGAATCGCCGAGCAGATGGCCTCCTACCAGACAAGAGGTCGCCTTGACGATGCTGATGAGGGCTGGGAAACAAGTCATGTGTCAGTTTTGATCGACTTGAGCCTTGACGGCTAAACAGGCACGCGGCCCGAGCCCTCCAACGAGGCGAAGATCAAGTTGGGGATGCCTGGTTTCGGAACTGTCCCCCGCAAAGATGCAGACCTGATCACCGGGTGTAGGGGCTTCATGTTCTTGTTTGAGGCTCGATGTGATCTCTTGATGCGCCATGGTGGCGGAGTGACATGCTGACCTTGCCAGGGCAGCCTGGAGGGAGGCAAGGGGCGCATCGAGATTTGGGAGCTACCTGGAACTGATGCTGTCACATTTCAGATGCCTCCTTGCTGTCACTAAACCCTCTGAGGGGTTCAGAATCTGGGGCTCATGCTTACAGGCATCGAGAGGTATGAGTTGACGCGACGATTCAATGCCGTATTCAGACACAACTCGATGCATGATGGTCAGTCACTGTTGCCAAAAGACCAGCTTCTCAAATTTGTTGCTCCGAAGCGCTCGACGAAGCTCTCAGAGATACCCCCAGATTCATAAGCGGTTTCCCAGCAATGGCTACCCGTCGCTAGGGATCTCCGATGTAACCGCACCACAACCCTGCATGATACGTACGGTTAAATCCACCAACAGCATGTGGTACTGATGTTTCACAGCACCTACTATCGACTACGTTCACCCAACACCGGCTGCTATTGAAGAGATGCCAATATTTGGCGGTTGGTTGTAGCGGCAACTTGTTCAAACGTCCGGGTGCGGAATACTACCAAGCAGTTGACGGACCTCGGTCTGGACTGTGACAGTTGCAACAGCCTCGACACTTCAACAGCCTAGCGCGCCGACACGGCAAGGGGGAGTGGTGCGGCAAGTTATTGACTTGTGATGATTGCCACGGTCCGTCAACGGGACTCTCCCGGGAACCGTTTGAACTGGCCTCCCTTGCATTCACTGCCTGCCAAGGCAGAGCCCATGTGGCTTTGCGACGTTGCCCCTCGGGCGACTATCTCTGAGAGACACCAAGGCCAAAAAGCATGGCCGTGAGACAAGTCGGTTCGATGGACCTGCGCGTGCTACGCCAGCCACCTCATGGTAGGGCGTGCGTCGGGAAGAACAAGACGAGCCCCGAGAGGAATGTGGCTGTCATGGTGTAACGAGACCGCATGCTTAGCCCAGCCGCGAGTGGTGATGTATTGCTTTTGACATGTGCCTAGCGCCAACTGCTATTCATAGCTGTCGATCTCTGCATCCTCGCCATGGTCGCCTCAGACATGTGGGCAACAAGAAAAGAAGCCACAGGTCTCGCCTCAATTCAATCCCGTGTTTGCTAGAATGGCAACGGGTTTAGCCAAGGCAACGGTTGGGCTTGCTTCACCATGCTGGAATGTCTCTCCCTGTCATATATCGCCATCGTATGAGCGTGTCTCACCTTGCTTTTTTCTCATCTCTCCCCGCCATGTACTCTCCCTCTACTCAAGGGCGGATACAAGAAACATGACGAGCGAGGAGAGACGAGACGAGGGAACGCCCTGCGGTCGTCACCGCCACCCCGCACTGGCTCACAAACATTGCTTTTTACCGCGCTCGGGAGGTCGCATCTTGGGTGGCCAACGGCTTCTCCCCCGTGTCTGTACACACTGCAGGTCTCGGATATCACATGGGCGAGAGAAGAGGCTGGTTGGCCACACTCCGAGGGAGAAGCTTCTGGGGTGGCGGCTTGTGATAGGTAAGCCTCTGTGGCTGCTTCACTCGGGACTATTGTGTAGATCAAAGTGATGTATAGCTTTTGCGTCTGTTCTTCGAGACTCACATACTTGCAACCGCACGAGGTTACATGCAAGCAAGGAAGAAATGATGGAGTCACAAAGCAATTGCAATAAGTCAAGGACCCGGTCAGGACTCGAGACCCAAGACCCAATTCACTCTGAATCACCGGTTCATGGTCGAGAGCCACATGGTCAGCACTCCACGTTCCTCCCCAGTTTCACGTGGACTCAGGCTCGTGGCAAGCCTTGACTATCAGCTATCCAGTCGAGCGGGTCTATCGCATCCGCCAAGTCTATCTCTGGAGTAACCCAATGCACAAGTCATGGATGCCGATGTACTCTGTACTGTGTAACACCAATGACATTGTCTACAGACCATCAACCCTGTTGCCCCAAAGTGCCCAACTACGCCTCTGCCTTTGAATTCCTTCCACGTATCTATCGCCGTTGTCTCTACCCGCGCAGTTTCGCCCCCGACCACTTCTCCTGACACTAGGCAGGTCTTTTCCAAAACAGACAGCTTTCCGTTTCCCTACAGTAGGATTGTGGGATCTTATACCTGGTCATTCTCCACAGGCTGCCCGCGGAACCCACAGATCTACTGAGAGAACGGGCTGAAGCCAATTGACTTCTCAGCCGGCGCCCCGCGCCTTCCTTTTGGGAGCACAGTCGAGGGGGAAGGCTCATGGGGGCTTCTAGGGGGGCACGTTTTGGAACTGGCGGGACAGTTCGTCGATCTTAGTGAGAGGCCTGTCGGCTTGATAACAACCAACGGTCGGGTTCGGCCTAGGGCCTTGACCTGCGGCATGGGGAAACAGGCGATGGGTAATTACTCAAGATGTTTCCTTGGTATGCTGGCAAGGGGCAGGTAACATGGTGCTTGAGGCCTTGGGATGGTGCCGTTCTCAACACTAAAGGAGTAGTCAGGGGAAGACTGCCATGTTCGCGGTACTGCTGTTGAACAAATTGTAGAGGAACAATAGAGTTCACGCAGACTAGACTGCTCATCTCCTCCTGCGGCCGGGTTTCTGGTGCCGTATTCTTTCTGGATCGCTGTAGCCGGGAGCCCAGTGGCTCGTTGATGCGTCCGGCGACACAATCTCAACAGACATGCGCTTCAAATCCCCCCTGAACGTGTGCGCGCAGGCCCAAACTATAACATCATCCACGCTAGCATCACCCCTGAGGCTTGAGAGAGCATGTGGGAGGGCGGCCCCGTATCGCGCCAGGTTAGAGTCACGGCGCTCTACGGTCCTGAGCCGGTTTGCCCTGCAATTGAGGTCCATGTCGAGAAAGGAGCGTATCAGTGAGACGAGTAACCAACGCAATGTATCATGTGGATCCTATAGTTGAAGCTGCTCAATGCGACAAAGTTGCGGCGCCTCTGGATCAGGGGCCAATCCTCAACAAACCCGCCGTACCTCTGGACCCTCAAAGGGTCTGCCTCGCCATGACCCTGTGGGCAAACTGGATCTGACGCTGGGAATTCAAGTCGGATAAGATTAGGACCTCGATCCTTTTTGGCGGTGCATATACCAGGATTGGCGATATCTTCACAAGACACTCCAATGCCACGCGCCAACGCCAACCTGGGGGACGCGGGGCGGGCGCTCGAGGTTGACGTACTCGTAGAGGCCTCTAATGATACGCATGGTATGGAACAGAGTTCTGAACCTGCCTTGATTGCTGTCTTTGAAGGCGTCCACTTGTCCATTGCGTCGTCCGCCTGGAATAGCCAATATCAAAATCGGGCGACGCCCACCAAAGCCGCTTATGTCATCCGACGACGCGTATTCCAGCTCCTTGAGTGAGATTTGGGCCATCCAATGAGGTCGCAATAGGGACTGTTCAGATAAAGAGGACTTTTTAGGTGAAGAGAGTATCGAGAGGCAGAACCCAGCACCAATGTGTTGCTGTTGAAGGAGTACCCAAGCCACACCACCGATCGCTGGACTCTGCTGTCAAGTTTAATCGTCCAGACCGACTCTAAAGAGAGGACCTAACGAGCAACTCACCGCTTGATGTTTTTGTTCGCCGGAAAAACGCTCGAGCAGGTGATAGTTTCTGGGGGCGTCCTGGGTCGTGATAGAAAGGGGCCCCCCATTGGGATCCCCATCTCAGCGATGCGAAGGCGGCCTAATCCGGCGAGGGCGCAGATTGATAGAATATGGCTATATAATGAGCTAGAAAGAGATTTAGGAACTCCTTGGGTTGTCACTGATCGACTCCCATGGGTGTCATCGAGCCGAGTGCAAACTGCTACTCAGTGGAGTGAACTGAGAAACGGTGGTCCATGGATATAATATGGCACTCTTCACAATAACTAGAACGTCCGGCTCAATAAACTTGAGGCTGAAAAGAAAACTAGAATCTTGAGGATGAGAAGTTGGGCCTGGGATATTTGTCGTTGAGTGGTGGTGGTGGGAGCGGGGGACGGAATGACGAGCGGCTCAATCATGGACATGCAATCCCCAAGCGAATTATAAGGACAGAGAAGAACAAACTTGAAGAATTTGGATGATGAGAAGGAGATTTGAAGAATAGATTGGTAAGATAGTGACCTTATACTCGCCTTATTGTTTAACAATGAGACTAGATGACCGGATGTTGACAGGCGGTATTTGATATCCAGATGGAAACAGAGTTGCCGGCCTTCAAGAGACCGTTCTACAGGAATATTGTCAGCCTTTAAATTGAATTAGCCCGATGAAAGGCTGGAACCGAGTTGCTGTTTTGCCTTCTGAAGGAGAGTCCCGGGGCTTCCACTCGCTGAAGATCTTTTGACGAGGCAATCGTGACAGAGGTCTCAGATCAACAGGAAGCTAGGTACTTGATAGTTGATTTCATCACCCATTTTGGCTCATATTCGTGAATATCTCGCTACTGCTGTCCTGGTCGTTCTGTCTTTCCTACAAAATCTTTTCGATTGGATCATGAAACAGGAGGAGCCGGACATGGACTGCAACTCGATACCTACCTCCATAACCTATGAAGCGGCGGCAATAGGCCAGTATTCATTAACGCAAGATTCTATAGGCATTCGTAGCAAGTGCTCTATTCTGGGGCATGGTATTCATGACGAGGCGGGTGCGGAGACAAGCCATCACGGGACAGGCCACGTCGAGCCGAGATGTCGTTGAATAACGATTGTATCGAGTAGAAGGAGAGAGAGAGAGAGAGTAAAAGCTGGGCTATGGAAGTATTCATTAGCCCCTAGTTACCACTTAATCTGTCGACTTGCAGGATAAGATCCCGTCTTGTAAGCGATCTGTACAGCGTCACGTGTGCGTCGTTGAGGCGGACCAATACCACCATGGACGTTATTTCATGCAACGGACCAACATCGTAGAATGCCTGCAGTACATCCGTTTACTCAATCCGTACAGATGCATGCCCGAAGCATCCACAAGGGAGTTCCATCGTGGTATCTGGGCCATTCCCTGCTTTCTTGCGCTTGTTCGAGGTTGCCATTGGCCAGAGACTCTCCTTCTCCGTCCAGTGACGGAGGAAGCCCCTTCTCGGCCGGGTGTCAACTGCCACGAGGATTGTGGGTGTGCTGCCAGATTGAGATGGTCGAACCATGGGGGAGAGAGGGGTTTGGCCAATCTCAGCTGCATCGAGACGAGCAGCGTAAAAAGAAGCATTCGGGATCTGCCTCTCACCCTTTGCTGCCTTCTAGCGCTTCTAGTTCCCATCTTTGTGCGTAGCTGGCTGAGACACTTGGCCAAATCCAGGGGCGTTGAAGATGTTTGGATACAATGCCTACTTATCTAACCCACGACATGAACCCGCCATCTGATATACGTTTTCTTGTCATTGATTGCCTACCACTCGGAGACACTCGCACATTTCAATGTAGGAGCTCCAAGGGACGGAATAACTCTGAAGATGAGGGAATATTGAATAATTTGGGACATGAAGTGCTACATGGTATTACGATGGAGGGTAGGTGGTTGCTGGCACCGTATCGACTCAGCAGATCGGGCTGGAAGTGAATGCGGATCCCCAAAGGCCTGCCCTCTTCCAGCACCGACAATTCCCACAGTAGCTTTCAAGACCTCAGTAACTACTTGCTTTCGTCTAGAACCAGCGGCTCCTATCAGATCTGCTGAGTCGATACAGTTGGGAGGTACTAACAAAACCACACATTCAGAGCAGGTTCCCCCTTGTTCCCCTAGCAAGGTTACCACGCAAGTATAAAGACGTCACACCTACAGAGTACTCCAGAACTAGGCTGACGTCAGAAACATCCGATTCCTAGGCTTTGGCCAGGCACCCTTTGTCAACCCCCCTTTTCATCTACATCTACCAAAACCTGTCCGGTGTTCAAGACGAGCCTGAGAGAAGAGTGCTGTGGATTATGGCACCTAGTTTTGCAAGAGATAACAGAGGAATTAGAACTGGTGTTATTAGTGGACAGGAGCAGACGTCGGCGGTATCATTTCCCATGCTTTGTTTCTCCTTCCTTCATCAGCCGCTTACATCCAGAAACCAACTCCCCCCAGGACAAAGTTGGCTGGTATTGTTATTGAACTTCTGTGGCAGAACAAGAGACCAAATACTATGAGAGCCTGATCAGGCTGCGTGTGCTGTGAACTGTAACTTGCCAGTGACCACGCCTGTGCGAAAACAGACTTTCATGAAATAGCCGATGGAGCACGAATTTTAGGGTAGAAAAGGTCCGTAAAGTAGTAAATCTATCTAAGGAACGGCCGACGACAGTCTGGAGGTTTGATTTCTTTGATTTATGATTGGTTTATTATCAGATCAGGCTGCACTGCTCCTGGAGCTGTCTCAGTCAAACCTTAGGCCACAGTTACGGAGCCGACGTTTTCAGCCGGACCCAATTACGGTGAAACATATCTTTCAAGAACAAGGGTCTATATCGATGACAAGACGGTGGATGAGTTCTACAGTTAGTCTTTTGTATCTCCCGAGGATGCGACGTTGACGGCGCAGCATTAGCGACAGGTCACATCATGGAACGGGGCCCATTGAACTGCAGTCTACCCAGAGCAAGGATCTATACTACGAAGTTGAACATTATAACAGGAAATCACATCTGGTATTAGGTCTATGAAACAATGGTTGACGAGTGTCTTGATGCAACAGTTCGTGGATCACTTGGTGCTCCTGGACCAATGGAGTCAACCATCATTGACACGGCAACTTTGCCCTATCGCGACTAAGATCTCAACAACTCAAGAGAAGACTCAACAGTGGCGTCTTCCCCTCAACCGATTGATGCATCCCCACGACCGAAGTTTACAGTAAAATCGCAGTGCACCTCCGGAATGCCCGTTCGGTGCAGAGTTTTTCTTGTTGCATTCCCGAGAGCCTGATCTCCAACAACCTGCTTGAAATGGGGCAACCAAGGCGGGAATTGTCGGCTGAGGATTAAAGTAAAAAGAGCCTCGTTGTGACGCTAGGGCTACCTAATGGCAGATTGGGGCACATTTTCAAGGCAACCAGGTTGCCTTGCGTTAGTTTCTTAACTTGCGTGCGGCTGAACGTACTACGCACCTTCTTGAGTCGGTGAAAGTTACATATTGAACGAGGATTAATAAGCAGGCAAGGCGATGCGATGCTTCAGAAAATCACTCACAACAGAATGGATGCGCGAGGGGAGTCTGCACTGCACCACTCATTGAAGTGCCTTGTTTTCTCTTCTCGTAATCAGGGAACACAAGTGGGTAACTTTTGCAGTTTACACCAACACAACAGAATCAACATGCAGCACAGCACAACACAATAGCCTCAAAGGTATGCCAGCCTGCTTGAATCAAGTATTCCGAGTGAGGGTTCATCGTCACACATGGTTGGGTCACATTTGAGCCTCTAGCCGCTCCCCTCGGCATGGTCGGACAGAGGCATCCGAGTCGTACGCAGTTGACCCGAGCTCCTTCGCTCCCAGATCTATGACGAGATTCTCACGAGCAAGAGTCTTAGAGCGGGAACCCGCATGAACTGCTCGTGTCTAGGTTGTGCACCCGGCGGTGACAGGGTTACTAACAGGGCAGCCTGCGGGGGGGACATTGGAAGTAGAGCCTCATGGCGAACCAGTACAGAAGCTGCAAGGCAAACTGGTGCGCTTCTTCGTGAGGATGGGCAGATCAAACACGCAATCCGACGTGACATCACATGTTCCAAACAAGAACTCGAGTGGTTTCAACCAACATACGGGATGCCATGATTGATAAGGAGTGGCTATCGCGCATTCGCGATCTCCAGCTTTGAGTGCAACACATGGCCCTTGGTGTTGTCACGTGTGGGGGAGAAGGTCTCATGTCTCTCCGTCTCGACATGCCTGATGCTTGAGTGAAACCTAGACCTGCACTTCCAGATACAAAGGGAAACGTCTCCCGAGAACCTGTCAAGGCGCCCACGCACACACAGCCATGATTAGCCGCCGGGGGTCTCGGCACGCCGGGCCCCCAAGTTCCGCACAACCCACTCGGTAACGCTTTATTCACCGAGCAAGTCAACATACGCAACGTGATCCCAACGTGGTCCCAGAGATTATATATCGTGCTAACATTGCAGATAACAGGCCCAGCTGAGTCGGAACACGTAGTGCTCCGTAATGCTGTTGCCTTTGTCCCCCACGCGGCGATGAGGCTTGATCGAACGCATTTGCGCCGAGGGGGAAAGAAAAAAAACCTCGACAGCCTCGTCCAGAGTTACATGGCCTGGCGAGGCTGCGCCCCAAGGCCGATGTCTCTGCTTAGCGGTTGCCTTTTTTTCTTGGTTCCTTCGCGTGTCAGGGCCCGGGCTTGGCAGAAGGACGCCTTGCGACGGACTTCGGCTTCGTTTCTTCTTCCAAGCCTCGCGGGACTGAAAAGTCAGTTCCGGTTTTGACGATGGAGAATCTCGGGTGAGGTCCCGGGCTTCATCTGGTAAGCATGGGAGCTTCCGGGGTCTGACGGGCATATGGAGGTATGTAGCTGCCTTGCAAGTTGCCGGCGGGCTCCGAGATTACTCCATACAATGCAACGTTCTCAAAGCTTCTAGAAACTTTGTTTGATGACTGAGGTGTCTAGGACTTGGTCGTGAAACATCCAGGACTTGGGTTTGGGAACTGCCCAGTGAGGGCTAAACCTTTGAATGCATAACTGTTTGATATGGTGACTGGTTGACACGATGACTGGTTGACCTGACAGTCGTGATGCACTCCCCAAGTCTTCAAGCAAAGCAGACACAAAGGAGTCCATTACGCCCTGTCGTGTAAAGCTAAAAAGGGCACTCTATGGCTGTAAAACATGGCCTAAGCGTTCAAATGTTCAATGCATAACTCTACCCGAGACAATTGCCGCGTCAAGTTGTGATACCGCGGATGCAGGTGATCAATCCACGAGTTTCGAGGCTTGTCACCAATCACACCGGTCTCAATATAATCACTACCTCGGTGGGATCCTCCAGGAACAGATGACGGCTGCCTTGATCTAAAGATAGGTGCCACGAGGCTTGCCGGTGAGTATCACAATATGTGTGGCTTAGCGCTCAACTGCGACATGGCCAACGACTTGAGCCATGACGAGGCCATTCCTAATATCTTCAAGACCAACATGCGCATTGCCTTGCATCTAAAGATAGGCGCTGACGCGAAGCTTACCAGGAGGTATCGCAAGCTGCGTGGCTGAGCACTCAAATGTCAGATCGCCAACACCTCAAGCCATCGGCAGCACCGCCGCGAGGCCATCCCAGATATCACCAACATGTGCAATTGCCTTACATTGAAAGATGGGCGCTGGCATAAAGTACGCCTGTCATCGAGAACTACAAGATGTGTGTGTGAAGATGACTGCACCATCACAAAGTCATGGGTGTCATTCACGGTGAGGCCATCCTAAACTTCAGTGGTGGTCTTGCACTTTGCTTCGTATCAAAAGTGCCCAAAGCACATTTAAGGGGGGGATCCCCCCAATCCCGCCTGAAGCTTGCGACCTCGTTCACGCCGTCGGTGCAATTACACGTGTGATGAGGCCATCGACAAGGCAGGCCTCAGCGGCGACTTCAGCCTCGAGTGAGTGGTGCCCGAACCATACCATCAACAATCCATGGACCCCAAACGAGCTCTCACCTATTGGATCGGAAGCCGAGCATGCGCGCAGCCGGCCTCCGGGTCGGCGTGGAGGACGAAGACAGCAAATGAGGCGCGCATGCCCCTTCCCCGCGTTTCACCAGCCACACACGCGACGACGCGTAGTTAAACACCCATGTAAATACTGGTTCATCTGCTGTGCCGACCTCAGCCCGATCCACGACATCAGGAGCTGCGTCAGCGACACCATTCGTGACCAAAAGAAAATCAAACAGATGCGCACCGTCGCAGAGGCATTTGACTTCCTAATTAGGGATTATGGATCACATTCCTGGGGTGCGGGCGGTTACAATCTTCCGCAGCCTGATTCTGCTTTCCTGGCCCCCAATTTGATACCAGGTTCCTGGGCCATGCAGGGTCCTCCTCTGCCCCTGGAGGTCTCCGTCCCCGGGCTCCACTTTCCCCGGCCCGGTCCGCTTTTGACAGGAGGAACAACGTGGTCGACAAAGGGGTGCAATGTCATGTTATTGGGCTGTTTCTAGGTATACGATTCGTAGATATCCATGAATCAGAGTGAGACGTGAATAGCTGGCATGATTGTGCATTCAATGGCCATTTCAAAAGTACACCTTGTCAGATGATATCAGGAGGACGAACAGGGGGTCACGTCCTCTTTTGACCCCCTACCACTTACAGAGTGGCTCACTCGGTGAAAACAATACCCATACTCAGAGCTGAGCGAAACATTCACGGTACCTACGGATACAACGGCCTACCTATACTGACAGGGGCACGTCATCATTGACGAACCGGTTCGTGACGCCACATGTCCGTCGCCCCATGCCACCGAGCACGCAGCACACCCCAGAGTCAACACCCCTACGCCGGCTGCTCTGTTGTGAATTGGCCATTGGAGGCAGATCCAGGGTCTGGGAACCAAGAAGAAAGGCACACTTATTTCGTTCAATAGCACTGATATTTACTACAGCTACCGAATAACGCCCCTTGTGTTCGCCTGTCTCTAATCAAGACCAGGGGTCTTGACCACCAAAATGAACATAAAAAGGAAAAGACACACAAAGAAACCAAGGAATATAGTCCAGAAACAACATATCCGTAACAATTTGGATGCGCAACAATGTGAGGCCACGAAACGAGCATCGCTCTGCAAGTGCAGCGCAACCCACGATCCATGAAACTGCGAACGTATATGGGTAATTGAAGTTGCCTGTTGAACCTTGTAAGGAGGCAATGTGTGTTGAATACTGCGAATGCGAAGAGGATGTATGTTGTCGTCTGAACTCCCAGCCTGACAGAAAGAAAGCTTTGCCAAATGCTTTTGGCGCTCTCGCTTCGCCACAAAGAGCATCTCTCCTGCTGGACTTGGAAGGAAAGATGGTTAGGGACAAGGGCGCACGGCTGTGAGTCGCCGAGACCGCTATAGCCGCTCCGGCTCTAGAGTGGTTGTAATCGTAGCTCTGGACCCCGGCTGCTGCCAAGGGAAACCACTCATTGTAGAGGTAGATTTCCTGAAAAATGTCCCAGTATGCCTTCCCTTTCCAACCCGCCTGGCATAAAGTATGGAGATCTGCTCCTTTTAGACTCAGCAAGAAACTGCTAATCTTTCTTTCTGCCAGGCTGCCGGTGAGAATTCAGACTGGGACATCCTCCAGCTCCACGTCATACTTGGCCGGGACGGAGAATTGACGGGTTTCTGGGTTCCAGATGAGCCAGGATCTCGAGATGGCCATCTTGCAGCCGAGAGACAGGATGCGGTCCTTTCTCTCTTCCACCATGGACCCCAGCTCAAAATATTTCTCATCCTCGTCAATTTTGTCGTTCTTGAACCAGTCGCTGGGGAAGTAGTCCTCCGAGTAGATCAGCCCACGCATGGCAAAGTCCTCGGGCAGGGGCCGAGGCAACTCCCTTTCAGGACGTCGGAAATCAGAGTGCACTTCATAATCAGCCTCGCATGATACCAGAAGGGAGTTGAGCATCAGAGCTGTCAACTTCCATGGGAATGCCCCTTCAATGTGAGAAATGGCCCCTGGGAATCGTGTCATATGGCTCATGAATACCAGCACGGTGTGCAGGAATGGTAGCGTGTTGGTGTCGCCCCATCGTCGCATCACCGTCTCGATAATTCGCACCGCGAAGCCAAGGGCCTGCTTGAACGTCTCATCCGGATTTGCCTCTACAATAGAGCTTCCGTCCATGGCAACATCATTGTCTTCAGGCTTTTGTGACATGGCCCGCATAAGCAAGTTGGATTCGGCACCATAGCCAAGAAGAGAGCAGCCAGTAGAAATGCCGATGTAATATCTGGTTCACTTAGCAAAAGTTCTCTGAAACGTGAATAAAGTCTGGTAATGAGCTACTCACCCTGCGTCCAGCCATCTCTTTGTCACGCGTCCAATGTAGCTATCGAGCTGCTCAATGAATTCGTCCATCGACTCCGGCAACCTCTCCTTGGACTTTCCGGAGAACAGAATGCCATGAACCCTCACAAATGCTGCATCAATTGGCGCCAGGCGGTTCGGGCTCTTGCTCAGTACTGGGTCAAACAAGGTCATGATACTCTCCCGAGCGCTCGGAAAAGGGATCAGGACACATAGCGACTTTGTATAGTACGAAAGCTGTTGCAAGGCATTGGGTCTTGCGAGAATTGCCAGGTGGTGATAGAGCCTACCCGTCGTAGGAGACTTGTCCGAAGCCTTGCTGTACCAATGGCGGCTAACGCCAGTCCAGGTCTCGCGATCTCGGATACAGTCGTCTTCGATGGCCATTCTGTATCGACCGAGATCTCCCAAGCATTCGATCCATGTATCTTCAAAGGCAGGGACAGTCTCGTATAGGAGAGCCACAATGCTGTATGCCAGATACAAAAACGTAAGCATATGTTCCAAAGACGCAGGCAGCCTGTGTCTCAGAAGTTCAAGAAACGAATGGATGCCGTGGCGCCACATGCGGGCAGGCATGGCGTATTTGGATGCTAGTCGCCGCAGCGCAGGGCTAGCGGATGGATGTTGGCTGGCAAGGAAGAAGTCATGATGCTCATGCAACAGCGTTCTGTGCAGAGCGATCAGGGCTTGCCACTGGTCGTTATTGAGCTTGGGATTAGACTCGGCGTTGGAAGATTGCGCATTGTCGACCTCTATGCATTTTGTCTCAACCATAACAAGGCCGGCGTATATACCCTTTACTTCTGCAACAAGCTGGTCTTGTGAAATGGGCCTTGTCTCTGGCTGCGGGATCATGACTGATGTATTGTCGTCATCTGTCCCAGGCTGAGGTGAACTCTGAGGGGCTGCGATGGGGCTGTTGATATTGTTCTTATTGGAAGGTGTTTGCCTTTGTGAGTTGATGGGCACAGCTCGAGCCTGATTTTGGTGATTTTGGGGGGTCTTGGGATGTATGCCATCTTCCGACGTCCAGAGTTGCCGCCCGGACATGTTCTTGTGAGGCCTTCCTTGATCATGCTCATTGCGAGCTCGGCTGCGGATGTTCGAAGGACTTGATGGTGTCGTAGGGTTGGTTGGTGGAGGAGACCGGCGCTTACTTTCGCGCGCGTCACTGTCAGGCTCGGCAACATTGTTGGACGCGGGGGTCTCTCCGGCATGTCGCTTGCGGGTATTTCGTGAAGTATCGGCCTTGGTCGATCTGCAGGAACAAGTGTGAGCAAAAAGCCACAGCGGCAAGAATAGGGGAAGAAAGGGCAACACACGTCTGAACGTATTGGCTATATGCATTGTCCACCTCCTGTTCCGTGGGCCATTTTTGCTTGTGTTCGGGATCCGACGCGACGTGGTTTCGCCAGGATTCGATATTATTCCCAATCTCGGTGTTGCATTCTGGGCATGTCAAGATGATCGGTTCCCCTTCCTTATCCTGGCGATTTCGGTTCCGAAGGTAGTCAACCCATTTGTCTGTGAGGTTGGCCATTGTTCATATGGGAAAATCATGGGAACACTTCCTGGTCGAACTGTTGCTGGGTCGAGGGTGTTCCGCTGCTCCGATGCCGTACAATGGCAGGAGCCCCTCGCTCGTCGCGAATCTGTGCACTGCTGGCCGGGACAACACGTCAGTAGGGCGACAAAACAGAGGCGTAAGAATGGGGGCCGTAAGGCAATTCATGAAATGAGAGGCTGCGAGCTTTTAAAAGGACATGGCAGTAGTTTCAACTGGAAGTCGTCGTGGGCAAGAGAAACTGATTTCATAATGGGGGCGTGCAGTGCAGCTGGCCATTTTCGTGCCCACCCCCGGGCATTTCGGGCATGCCAGCAGTCGGGTGCCAGGCGGAAGTACGTACCTATGAACTTGGCGCACTTGCGGAGTGAGGCGGAAGGAGTCAGGATGGGGGGTTCGCAAATAGTTCGCAAAGTTGCCTTGCCCCACAGCAGAGCCTCAAGTCCTGCACAAGCCCGTAAAGTCAGCGATCCTCCTCCATTCATGCATGGTGCCATGGGTGCTGGGGGTTTTGTACCTTTTGCGTGGTCAAACGTATGGTGGTAGTAATGTTGATATGACGATGGAGAAGATGATAATAATTTGGCAGAAAGCAACGCCAGCTTTTCTTCTTGGAGAAAAAATGGTTGTGCGTAGGTGTGTCGATGAATAGCGACACTACGAAGCGCTTGTGCCCTCCATTCCCACCGCTGTAACGGGTATTCTGAGATGACCGAGAGATAAAATAGCGGCGAACGTGGGAATTCACAAATAGAAAAGAATCCTGGAAGGATCTGGAAACAGCTGGGCTCAACTTCAATCCTTCATTTATTAACGCAGAAAAAGCTGAGTTTTTAAAACATGCTGGTTACTGTAAGGCGAACCTTGGCTGCCCGTCAAGCACAATACCAACACCCGTCAGCGGGCCAGGCAGCCTACCTCACTAAATTTGCATTTCATCCCTCCAAGCAGCCATCCATGCTTTTCAAACCCCTAGGTACCTACCTGCGTCTGGTCCGCGACCCAGTCCCTTTTACAGGGTCATTCTCTCCCCCGGACCGTCATTTCTTCTCTTCACTTCGTTCCCTCTACATTTCAGTCTCATCGTCGTCGTCGTCGTTAATCTCAAGCAGATGCGCTTCTAGCCTCATAGCGAGGCTTAGAAGGGAGCGGCCGCCAACCTCTCCAGCCCCCCCTTTTTTGAGCGGATATCCATTGGGTCCTCTCGACCGCCAGACCCGCGGGGCCGACAGCATCAACCAGATGCTAAGCGCCAGTCATGTCTCCCGGAGACGGTTTCTTCAACTCCTCGAATGTCATGATGACATCTCAGAGGTTGTTGGTTCGCTCGCAAAAGCCAGCATCTCGAATACACACTGATGAGACGATGCCAGTGGTCGATGAAGCTCGTGTTAGCCCTGTTCTCAGCCGGACATGGTCCTCGAGAGAAACCGTATCACGTTGGTCGGCCGAATGAGAGATATTGAAATGTATCAAAATTTTGGTGGATCGTTCACCGAGCTGCTTTTCATCGATATTGCGACGATTTCCTTCGGTGGGTGTGACTTGATTGACTCACACTCCGTGCCCCATGATCGAGACGAGGCGAGGAAGACGGACTCCAGCCTCCGTTTATGGACGTACGAGGGCAACTGCAGCCGAATATCCATCTGACTGGCCTGTGGTGAAAGTTCATCCATCAGTGAGAACTGTCATGGCGAGCATCAGGCTCCTGAGCCACAGATGGTGTGGCGATGTGGCGGGGATTTTCGTAGCCCATTACCGGTATGGGGCGTTGATCAGGCTGCTGAGTCAATCATTTGCCTTGGGTGGCAATTGGGATCGCATCGGGTACTGTATGATCTCCGAGAACAGGTAAGTGGGCATGGCTGAAAGCGAGGCGTGGAGGCCAGAGTAGTAGTTGAAAGGCCCAGAAGGGGCGAGAGAAGAGAGGAGGGAATCCGGCCTGATATAAGGCCTCACAGGCGGCTCCTGCAGGAACAAAACAAGGAATCAAACCCAACAAAATGTCTGTATTGCTAGCCTCAATCTACGTTGAACACGTCGTCGAACACGCCACGTCGATTTGCGCCATCGTTGTCAAGAAATCAGAGGGACGCCGATTGGGCATTAATCATTGCAAAAGCTCGCCCCCCGATCTGATGCCCCGATGCTTCCGGATCATGCGGGGTGTCCTGCGTCTGAAGCCGCCGGTCATTAGTGGGGCGAGGCCGGCTCCGCGCGCCTCATTCCTCCTCGGATAACGGTACCTGCATATTCGCAACTGGCATGGAATCACCAGGAAAAAAGCAACTGATAAGATGTGATAGTACGGAAACGTACGAAACACTTCAACCTCGGTAAGACTAATTGGGCAGCTGGTCAGCCCTGGGAGGCGTGAAAAGTTACCTCAGCTGAAGCTCCTTGGACGAGAAACCTTCCATTTTGAGCCTCATCTGATGTGGGGCGTACTTGTAACAGCCAATCAAGATGAAAAGCCCACTGCCTTGGAGGATCTTGGCTACCTGGGAAATGGCGCTTGTGAGATGTCTTGCATAGGCGCCGTGTGAAAAGGGGCCAACTAAGGCGGCCATCTGGAATTGATCCCAAGCGCCAACAGCCAAGCGATTCCTCCCTGGGTTTCAACATTTTGAATAACATAAAAACCAACAGGGGAATCCATTGATTGTCCTTGGAAGGCTGGAGCCATGGCTTGACATTGGCTTGATTGCCTTGCCCCTGACGCCGTCCTCACCAGCCAAAGGGATAGCCGTGCCAGCCTTGTTTCACCGTCACCATTCATCAGCCGCCCGTGGTTGCCTTTCGGACGGATGCCTTGGTGGTCAGCCATTTGCAGAGCCGCATCCGTCCAGCTCACGCGCAATCCATACGAGCTCGAAAATAGCCCCTGCTTATGGCTTTAGTCTTGTCAGCAGTGAAACCGAAGTCCCTTCTGACCGACAACCTGTCCTGGCAACCAATGGACAACAACTCCTGAGCTCTTCCCGACAGAATGGATCGATCAGCTTACTACCTAGTAGCCACTGATTATTGTTCAGCTGCCAAGTTAACACAACCTCAGCAGGCTTTCGCAACCATTGATATCCACCAAATACGTGCTCACAGCCCCCATACCCGTCAGAGAGCGGCGTGTTTGGTCGCATCTAGACAAATGGCGGACATCACCGACCCCAGGATTTGGTTCTGGAGCACTCAGCTTGAAGAAGGCAGCCTCCTCGCGGCGGTCACGATCCCTCGCTTCCGATTTCCATTTGCTCAGAGGACACACACAATCTCAGCTTGGATGTCTGCCTTCTGTCTCGGCTCGTCAAGGCGTATCGGCGTAAAGGCGTATCGGTGGTGCCCTCCAAAAGATACAATGCTCCAGGGCGGCGTGAAACAAATTTAATTTGGAAGCTGCCGTCTGACGTGACACTCAGCCGATACATCCATACCTAGAATGGTACTGTACCTAAGATCTGCTGTCTTAGGCGGCATGGAGGCTCTAATGCACGTTCGGTGCCCGAAATGCACGACGCCGCCTCACAGGCGTATCACATCACGTCAAGCTCAGCCTCTCTCCGTACACTATGAGAGTTACACGAGGAAGAATTCGCGTGCATGTCGACTGAACAGCGTGCAAGAGTTAACGGTCTTTTTCCTCCCTGTGCAGCGTGTGAACCAGGGTCGTCTAGGTATTAATATAGACCTCCCCCGCCATCTCATTTTTCGTATCCTTTTCATTCGATGCATATTCACGGAGCACACTCTGCCTACTTCTCAGTTCCGCTTGTGTTTCGTCGCACCTACTGGGCTTGTGCACCTACCCGTCCACGGGCTTTTGTCATGGGACTTGGAACGTCTGCCCGACGCCATCACCCGCCCAAACGGCCGCAGAGCATTTCTGCCTGCTTTTCAAGGTAACCAGGCTCTGAGTATCCATAGTCGCCCAGACATTGTCTCAGAGCCTCATCTGGCTGGCCCAAAGCCAAACCCAAGCCCATCACCCTACCATCTTCCCTTTGATGAGGTTGGCTGCATCTGGAATTGACTTTTACTTACCGCGAAAGAGTCAAAGAATCCAATGTAACTACATAACACACAGACACAACTTTTAAGGCAACCGAAACTCTGAAGCAGGGCTCCGAGACCTGTGGGACGCGGCATCATGGTTTGGCCTTTTGGTTTGACCCTTTGTTGAGAAATGGGTCTCAACGACAGGTTCCATGCAATTGTGATCATTCCCCCTAATCATGAATGGCGGTGGGAGCTGTTTACCGCCGCTGCCTCTCTCCTCCTGTGCGCTACTGCGACCGCCTACATACAAACACTTGCTAGTCGATGAGTTGTCAACGTTGCTACTAAAGAGCGGTCTGTATGTGTGTCTGAGTTCGTGGAGACGGAAGATCTGCTGCCAGCCCTACACGCACCGTCTATTCCCCCACGTTTGAAGGTTCGAGAGCCACCAACATACAGGAAAATGACAAACAACAACCCGTTGGATTCAACAAAGGCATCCGATTTTTCTTTGGTGTTGGTTGCTATGTTTTTACAAACAACAGCCTACCTGGACCCAACTGCACAAGCCAAGGAGGTCTCCTCGGCAGGCTCCCAGCTTCCCCGGGCGCAGCCTGGTCTTCAACAATACGACCTGCTTGGCCAGAGCTATTGACTGGCCAACAACAGGCTTTTACAGTGTTGGTCCAGCCCCTCAACAGGGCGATGTGGCTACCATGGAATGGAATGGTGACCTGGAGGAGCAAGCAGGCTAGAGGGGCATGTGATGATGTCAAATGCCGAAAATAATGGCGTGGCATGTTTGATCATCTCATCGCGATTGCGTCCAGTGCTTCCCATCGCAGCTCCTCAATGACGCGATTTGTATCCAAGCTGCATTGTGGACAAAGGCGTCCAGGACTGCTCATCATGCGATCATCAGTCTCGAGATGCGTGTGTACTGCACTGTAGGATAGTGAACGTAAAGACATCAATGACGAGCTGTGTGCCATGTGAAGGCTGTAGCCACTTGGCTTTGGGAATACAGTAGGGTAGGCCCTGGGGCACAGATTGGCTCGAGGGTTCCAAGAAGATTGCATCCAATACAGGTGTTATCACTTTCTGCCTTCTCAGCCCCCAAAGCATGTTGTGTTGAATCAGGTTTCGGTGCAATCCGGCTATATGCGACGAGTTGAAGCAGGTCTCAGCGCAATCCGGTTATATGTAACGGTCAAGCGTCACTAAAAGTGCAGTGCTATGTATCTGCACATGAGAAGCGGCACAGACATTTGTAATTACTTGGTAATCTCGGCTGTGAATATATACCTGAGGATAATTAGAGCGCTTAACGGGTGCAATTGCACATCCATGTATGTATCAGCTGCCGACAGATACAAATGGCAAGGGAGGGGCTAAGTGAGGGGAACAGCATCGCGCGTGATAGATGGCCTCAGTCATGCTCACCGAGTGTCCTACGTGTTGTGCAAAGATTAGGTACCTCGATGCAACCGAATTGGCAGCCATCATGAAGTGAATGCCTTGTTCGACAGCGACTCATCAACGTGGTGTCAACACCATCGTATTGATGCCGGAGACTGCACTGCAATTGAAGATGAGGGTTTCCAGTATGCCCGATAAGGAATCCCGATAACCCAGTCAATCACAGGCGCAGCTGCCATGGTTGAGCCTGGTCTGCAGCTCAGTTCTGAAGAGACAGGATAGTCGAGTGCAGTCTTGCTATTGAAGTCCAATGAGAGTTTCAGTAGTCACAAATAGTCCTATTTCATCCATAACGTTATTTCAAGCTGCAGAGAGACGGGTTCTCTGCCAATCATTCTGTGGTGTTTTGATTGGGTGGCTGGAGTTGGCGATACGACTTGACGGTTGCCCAAGTCTATCCCCTACAACGTGGATCTAGCCAACAACTATATATTACTAGAAGACTATGCTTTTGGCATTCCTGACTATCCAGGATGTGCTTTTATTGGATATCAAATAATGAGTTGATATATGTAGTAGGTGAGAGGTAACTATACTTCACATACAGCATCTAAGGTGGACTAAACTCGCGTGCAATAAGATGTTACTATTAAAGGATGTCTTTATAGTAGCCCCGCAAGGAATATTGTGAAAACATCTTTATAAACCGTAGCTAATGATAGTAACACGGTCCAGGAGGTTCAGGCTCACACGAGCTCCCTTCAACAAGATGTACACCAACTGAATATAGTCTAGATAAGGACAAACATGCAAAAAATCGATGCGGCGTATGAACTACTCAAATGTCTCAGATAAGGCCAAAGTGCCAATAGTGTTTCCTACTAAAAGCCAGAATGGGGAACCAATCTCAAGCTGTCCTCTGCAGGGCTCACGGATGAGGAATAGGGACCGTATCTTCGACCAAGGGAAGAAGCTAGAAGTAATCGGGAATAGGTAAAAGTAAGAGCTGCTTTCGGCCTATTGCCTCGGCTTTTATGATCTCAACGATGCAAGCGTATCGAGTTGCTTCTTTGGCTGTTGATCTGCTACCCACAACATAGACGACTCTGACACATGGACCCTGAATGCCGGGGCACCTATGCATAGGAGCATAAGGATTCAGTGCTATTATGGTTTTTGACGCCCAAAGAAACATTCTTACGACATACATGCCAGGATGCTCTTCATACCTCCCCCTGGGGCGTGCAACTAGGCTCCATCCCAAATCACAGGGTCTATTAAACCAACACATGCCACCCAAGCGAACGAATTAACGCTTTCAATTGAACATGGCTTGGGATTACTTTCAGGACAAGGCCAAGGTAGCTGGACTGCGCCTGTCAAACCCAGCCCTCTTGTGACTCAGATCGCCGGGGTCATCTGGAAAGGGGAGCCTGTAGCCATGATAGGAGACGGTGAGAATGAACAGGCATTGGTCTCGAGGTGTGATTCATTTATGCCTGCCTTGTCAATGCTTATATGCATGGCTGATGGCTATTTGTTAGAATCGCTGGCTGGTGACGACGGGAAGCAATTCCTTGCTGTCAAGGCGACCGTGCTATCTATCAGCCACATGGGTGCGCCGTATAAAGACATGTTTTCAACAACCATGATGTTGAAACCGTCAGCTCTTGTCCTAGTGATGACGAGAATGTCACACCGAGAACGTTTCATCCAGTACGGTGCACGGGTGTGGCACTCATGCGAAACGAGGCTGCTGTCATTCCGGGAGAGCTGGTTGCCTTCCCTGCCC